>JANCOA010000012.1:1288644-1305901 GCA_024363135.1 Leptodoras oyakawai | reverse complement strand
ACTCCACACAGAAATTTCCCAGGTCGCCCCACCCGGGGATCGAACCCGGGTCCTTCTTGCTGTGAGGCGACAGCACTCTACGATGGATTAGCGCCCTGTCTAGGGTTGGTTCCTGCCCTTGTGCTCAGAGTTGCCGGCTGGGTACCGGCTCCCCCGTGACCCCGTAACTGGGAATAAGCGGTACAGAAAATGACTGACTGTTTACTACACTTTATAGTGTTTTCTTTTATGTAGAAACATCATTATTTTCTAAGGCATCTTTGCTTTACAGCGAGTCTTTGTATGTGCCTATGACTTCTGCATCGTACTGTACAGTACTTAGCTGGCAAGTTTTACTGAGCGTCTTGGAGAATCTGCCACAGATCTTCTGGAGACTTTGACCGTCACACTTACTTCTTTATATGTTTTTTTGTCTGAAATCTTTTTATTGGAAATATAAGATCAAAAGTCAAACAAAAGTTGTACCTAAAAACAATAGGGTGCCTAAGACATTTGCACAGTACTGTGTATGTGTACTGCATGTTTTAGAGAAATAACCTATCTACAGCACTTAGAAATGATGTTTTGTTCTCTTTGAATGAATTTTATGTTTGCATTATTAGTTGCAGAATGCATTTAATATTCCCTTTCTATACGGGAGTCATCTATTATAGGTAATGACATTTTTATGCAGCCCTACGATGGATTAGCGCCCTGTCTAGGGTTGGTTCCTGCCCTTGCGCTCAGAGTTGGCGGCTGGGCATCGGCTCCCCCGTGACCCCGTAACTGGGAATAAGCGGTACAGAAAATGACTGACTGACTGACATTTTTATGCTTTAGCTGTACGTTCATTTAAACGGTTATTAAGTTGCATCATTTGAATTTCTTGAAGATCCCAGGAAGAAGAAAAGTCATTCTTTTTATACAAAATTTATTTTCAGTGAGATTGTGATGACTGAGAAGGTCACTTTAGTTTGGTACAGGTACAAATTACACAGGTTACACAATTTACTGAAAGTAAATGATTCATTTATGAAAATGAAAATAGTACATTATTAATTAACTATGGCTATGTTTATTTGGTCATTTATTCTTAAACCCTGTCATCCTTCTTACTCTTTAAGAAGAAATCTAAGATGTCCTATGAGATGGTTGAACATGGTTAAAAGTGCATTTTTCTTCTATAGTATGTTGAAGAATTATGTTGAGGAACTGATCCATTTACTTGAGCTGCACATGAGACTGAGACTCCTGCACGGAGATTAGCTAGTTATAATGTTATGTCTTATTCATGAGGCTTATACAAGCAAAAGGTTCTATTCATTTTTCTAGGACAGTTTTCACATTAGAGGTAGGATGGTATAAATTATTAAAGAATTAAAAACCAAGGATCCAGATTGGAAGGCACTGAGTCAGAAAAACGGCTGGATTCCTTGTTGACCAGGCAACGTTATTCTAATCTTCAGCTGTCCAGTTTCACTGAACCGGTGCTCATCACAGCCTCAGATTCGTGTTCTGTCTGACAGGACGGGAAGTCAGTGAGCTCTTCTGCTGTGGCAGCTCATCCCTCTTGATGCTTTTCCGCTCAGCACAGATGTAAAGTGTGGTTATTTGAGTTACTGTCAGTAGCTCAAACCATATGAGTTGTCTTGCTGAAATAAGCAGGGATGTCCCTGAAAAAGATGGTGCTTGGATGGCAGAATATGTTGCTCCAAAACCTGTATGTACCTTCACAGATGTGCAAGTTCCCCATGCCATGGGCACTGACACACCCCCATACCATTAGAGATGCTGGCTTTTGAACTTTGCGCTGATAACAATCCAGACAGTCCTTTTCCTCTTTGGCCTGGAGGACACGACGTCCATGATTTCCAAAAAACAATTTGAAACGTGGACACGTCAGACCACAGGCCACTTTTTCACTTTGCGTCAGTCCATCTCAGATGAGCTTGGGCCCATAGAAGCCGACGGCGTTTCTGGGTGTTGTTGATATATGGCTTTCACTTTGCATGGTAGAGTTTTAACTTGCACTTGTAGATGGAGCGACGAGCTGTGTTCACTGACAATGGTTTTCTGAAGTGTTCCTGAGCCCATGTGGTAATATCCGTTACAGAATGATGTCAGTTTTTAATGCAGTGCTGCCTGAGAGATCGAAGGTCATTGGCATTCATTGTTGGTTTTCGGCCTTGCCACTTACTTGCAGAGATTTTTCCAAATTCTCAGAATCTTATATTATGGACTGTAAATGATGAAATCCCTACATTCTTTGCAATTGCACTTTGGTTAACTTTGTTTTTAAACTGTTGGACTATTTGCTCACACAGTTGTTCACAAAGTGGTGAACCTCGCCCCATCCTTGCTTGTGAATGACTGAGCCTTTCAGGGATGCTCCCTTTCATGATCCAATCATGACACTCACCTGTCACCTGTGGAATGTTCCAAACAGGTGTTTTTTGAGCATTCTTCAACTTTCCCAGTCTTTTGTTGCCCCTGTCACAACTGTTTTGGAACGTGTTTGCAGGCATCAAATTCAAAATGAGTGAATATTTGCAAAAAAATAAAGTTTATCCATTTGAACATTAAATATCTTGTCTTTGCAGTGTATTCAATTGAATATGGGTTGAAAAAGGATTTTTGCAAATCATCATATTCTGTTTTTATTTAGGTTTTACACAACGTCCCAAACTTCTTTGGAATTGGGGATGTATGTCCAAACAGATCAACCATTTCTGAAGTACGTAAACTAGCCCCATCTGGGACCAACTATCATTCCATGGTCAAACGTCACCGAGATCACGTTCTTCCTGCCTCCGTGTAGATGTTTGACACAATTGACTAACTCAAGCGCTTGATTAACATAGTCAAGATTTTATGTTGCTGCTCCATGATTGGCCGATTAGATCATTGTAATATAATCTGTAATGTTGTGACATTTCAGAAGGACAACATTGCAAGGTTTTAGTGTAGCAGAAAAGAGTTTATTGTACCCAGTACAGATTATAAAGCTTAATAGTGGATGTAAAGGTTACCCATAAATCCCAGGTTACAGCTCTGATGTCCCATCTACTGCTAAATAAGACACATTGCTAGTTTACATTATTACATGTACATAGTTCTATGGCTCAGCAGTTACTGGAACATCTCTGCAACATGAGCTTGAGCACAAAACCCAACACCGGGCTACCTTTAGACAGCTACTGCAATGCTTAAATTATTAGATTGTCAGATACACTTTTCTTAAATCCATATTTGGACTAGCTTTCGTTTTTTTTTTGTTGTTTGCAGGAATTCAAATCCCCCAGATATTAAGTTTAAAATGAAAGAGAAACCCTTTGAATGTCTGTCTAGACATAGCCCAAGTTTCCACTATGTGAACTCAAGAAAAATTCTGCTATATATAGCTTGTACTTTAACAATGAAAATGAATGCAGGCTTTTGCAAAAATATACTTATATAATTATACAACAATCCTACAAAAGCAGAAACCCTTGCATTTTCCTTTTCGGCCCAGTAATAATAAAAGCACATGTGCTTTGCGTGGCTGGAATAATAGCGACCCTTTCATTTAAACAAGTTACATACTTTAATAAATTCAGCATTTGATAGCATTAAAGATGCCATTTAGAAATCTCACTTAAGCACAGAGCTGAAAAAATACACAACAGGTTCTATAGGAGAAATAGTGCACAAAAGCCATCATAGGATATTCGCTTAGAGATTTATACATAGAAAACCTGAAGCTGGCTTAAAAATATGGCAGCGCCCATTTAATGTTGACTGATTTTAAAAAAAAAAAAGCATGCAAGACAAAATGACGTGCGTTACAGTAGAGAACGTACAGTATGTGCTTGCTGAAAACGGTCAGGTGACGAGTACGTAGAAAAGAAAATGTTTTTTTTTAAGATACAAGCATGTGCGTGTGTGTGATATATTTAGATTAATTCAGTTTCATGTGTCAATATGAAATTCGTCATGCATGTGGAGGTGGAGGTGAGATTGTTTGGTCCTGCTCAGTGGGTGGAGAGGATTCGGGAGTCCAAACGGAGATGAAAGCAGTTCAGAAAGCGTAGCTGTCAGGGAAGGACAGCCCTGCCAAGCACTGATCCCTGCCATCTACATAAGAGGCTGTGCTGGCTTTGTCGTAGTGCGAGAGAGGAACGGTGTCATCCTCGGGGACCTGCATGCCATCAGGGTCTGCTTTTAAGCTTGGCCTTTGGTTATCAGGGAATGCCATGGAGAAGAGAGCTTCGGGGTCACATACGAACTTGTACACGTACCGCTCGCCTGCGACCTGTGTTAGACAGAAATCAGGCGTTGATCTAAACGCTTAAGCAAAACTGCAAGTGTAAAAATATCTGGCTTGGTCATTGATATGTTGTTGAGTGGTTTAGTTCTATAATCTTGAGGTTTCACCAGTTAAACAAAATACTTCCTGTTAACTGATGATGAAACATTGAGATTATAAACATCAAGCTTATAGCTACTCAAAATGTTCAAGAAAGAACTCAAAAATAACCTTATGAAATAAGGAAGGAAGGAAAAATTGGAACGGGAACGTGCCTTTACCTTCTGCATGATGCCCTTCTCGTAGTAGTAGCGGAGAGATCGGCTCAGCTTGTCATAGTTCATGGCAGGTCTGTTCTTCTGGATTCCCCAGCGCCTGGCCACCTACACATACACACACACACACATACACGCAAAGACACTTAGGTTCTCTGCATAAACGAAAAACCATAATAATGATCTATTCAAATGCTGCAAACTGACCTCTTCAGGCTCAATGAGTTTAAACTCGAGCCCGCGGCCGGTCCACGCAATAAAGTGGCTGTTGGACGGATCGTCCAGTAGCGTGACCAGAAACTGCCAGAGCTGCAAGGAGCCCCGCCTCTGGTATGGAGGCCCCTCCCTGAAGCCCACTCCTTCCTGTTTGCACTTTCCTTCTAGTCGCTCGGGCACCACGCACGCGTCGTCGTAATAGAGGTGAGGCTCTCCGTCATACATGAACCCTGTACAAGGAGGAAACGTGAGCGTCTCGGGTTAACCTGGAACATCTCCCAGGAATGATTATGATCCTGTAACATATTAAACTCTACAAGATGTATGAACCGCTACCTTCTCTGTTGGTCTGATAGAAGTTTGATGACTTCCCAAAGGATGACTGGCAGTTTGGTATCTCTGCAAAATGGACAAATTCAATTCATTTGGGGAAGAGAGAGACAGAGTGAGAGTGAGAGAGAGAGATAACATTGACAATGCTCACCAGAGTCAATGCCAAATTCTCTGGGCTCCTGTTTGATGGACATGTGATGGAATGACGGGACACGATTGGCTGCAACATTAGAGGCACCTTGTTCAGGGTACCGGGGGTCCACCATCTCTTGCTTAAACCCCCGAGGAGGAAGCGGGATCACTGGCTCAGACATTTGGCGGTGGTATTGTGGCCGATTGTCCCGTGGAAAGGGGTTGGCGTTCTGTGGTAGGTATGGAGTCCCTGAGCGGGCATCGGGCTGTGGGAAGGGCAAACATGGCTCAGAGAGCTGCCTGTGGAATCTGTGGATAGGAACAGGACAAACGAGAACCTTTAACCTTTGGGATAAACATAGCCTCTCCCTCCAAGTCGATGCAGAATCCTTAAGAGGTTAATACCCACAGACTGAGCGAGAGCTGATTAGTGGAGTAACTGCTCCAGCAGGACACACATAGTAGGAAGTTACACTGGACTAACTGATATAAAAGAGCATGAGTTTGCATAGTCAGGATTTCTTCGCCCATATGACATAGGAAATATATGAATTCAAACATACAGCGGGTATTATGTTTGGCTTCGACCCTGATCAAGACGTAATCCTGTACCAATTAATTTGATCCAAAGAATCAGCAGCTATTTTACTTCAAGATGTGTGTGATTGGGGATTAAACCGCACTGTGTTTTACACAGATACTACAGTATCATACCTGTGATCTGCATTGTAGGAGGCATCTGGATGACTGACAGGTGGGCGGGGCACTGCAAAAGGTGGACTTTGGCTGTGAACTGTGCTCTGTATTCTCTGATGGGGGTGTCCCGTTACAGTTGGCAGCGCTCGTGTCTGAGTATGGACTGGAGGTGTGACTCTTTTCTGCAGGGGATGAGGTGTCCCTGGGTTATGGGTGGAGTTGCAAGGTGATACAGGGGTAGGAGGCGACCTCTGTGGTTTGCTGAATAAAAACGGCTTCCTGTCATAGGCACTGATGAGAAACAGGCGTGGGGAAATGTCAGTTACATGTCACTACAATGGTAGTAGAGATGCGGAGACGCGTGTAATTGTAAAGGCACCTGTAGTTGTAAAGGCACTTCTCTCCATACGGTGAGAGTCTCTGCTCTTGTCCACAGGGGGAGAAGTCTCTGCTCGGACTGACTTCCCTCTTCACTTTGGTTTGAGGCGGGCCATGGAACATCACTGCAAAGATGGGAAACAGGTTGATTTTGACACAAACGTTGCGAGTTAACTAACCCTGAAAGCATGCATGGCACACAGGAAACAGGATTATTGGATGATTACATAATTGCAATTTGACCGTTTGGCATTAACGTTTACTTATAGTACTTTTCCATTACATTACACAACGAGAAAGCACTATTTTTATTCATCCATAAAATGAAACCCATAGGTTAATGCATGATCTCAGTGGAAACGAAGTCTTTCCTGCCCAGGCATGCTGAAAGAGGCTTCTGTGATACTAATCAACCTCCTGCCAAAGCAGTAGCACCGTGTCATGTCAACTAACACACAACTACACACACTTAAGCATGTGTGTGTGTGTGTGTGTGTGTGTGTACTCATTAGACACACAAAGTCACATTCTCACTACACCCCCCCCCCCCAACACACACAATTGCACTTCAAAATCCAAAAGCTTGTATAAAAAAAAAAAAAAAAAAAAAGACTAACAAGGGAAACAGAAGGACTAGTGTACTGCACATAATGAAGCGTGTGTGTGTATCCTGACCCATTAAAATGTCTGTGCTGAAGGCCGTGGTGATTTACGGCACTGCAGTCGAATGCTGGGCTTCTGCACAACATCCATCCCTCTGTGAGCGCACACACTTTTTTTTTTAAACCTAGAACAGTGACTAAGAAGTGCCACAGATCCTACTTTTTTTTTTTAAACCCTAAACCTTGCGCCAAAAGCCTAGAAGAAAAACAATTGGCTTTTGGCGAGTAAAGTGGGTCTGGCTTGTCTCATGAACTCACAGCCCGTGGCTAACAAAGTCTTGTTCCATTCAACAGAACTAAACTAAACGGTCTTGTACAGATAAATTTTTTGCTCCCCGACAGGACAGAGATGACTGTTATAATTTCCAGTCTGACCCAAAACACTATCTTATGCAATATTATGAAAGTATACAAGTCTATAGTCCATGCACTGTGGATTGTTCATCTACAACAGGCCATTAATAATTGACGAATCACATGCAAAGAAGCAACTACTGTAAGAGTCCTACAGTCCACTCTACCCCTTGCATACCCACATCCTCTTAGATCAGATACTCACAGTTGTCCTGGAAATCTGGAACAAACTGTTCATCGTCAGGTACTTGAGCTGGAGCGAAGACAATAAACAAAGCCTCAGTATACAGAAGTCGGTCTACAATTATGCAAAAGCTGTAAACCAGTAAACAATATGTATGCATTGCATGAAATAGGAAGCTCACCTTCAGCTATCCAGATTTCTTGCAGCCGAATCAGGTCCTGAAACAGCTCTGGGAAAGATGAGGTTTAAATCAGGATTAGTCCTGTGACTCGGTGCAGCTTTGTCTGAATTGCATTGCATTATACTGTATTATAAGGTCATATTAAGGCGGGTAAAGTAACTCTGGTTACCTTCAGTGTCCTGGGCGAGCTCGCTGTCCATGAACTTCCTCTTCCTGTCACTCAGTGGTTTGCACGGCGGCCCCTCGGCATGGCATTTCTACAAACACAGATGGTCGTGATTAGAAACAGCCGGCTTTGATCACACCAAATATCTCGCTTCCACTAGCAAATCGGATGAAGAAATCTGGCCAGGTTGTGCACATGCTTCCAGTTTTATGCGCTTTTTTCATTTTTTTTCATGTCAAAGACATACTGAAGGTACAGTTTAATCGCATGATGGGGTGTTGTGTGTGGAAACTTACATCAGATGGCACCACAAAAGGGACCTGCTGATCGTAAAAGCTGTCCATGCTGTAGGATCAACAGGGTGGGTAGACAAATCAAATGAGGGAATGACAGAGGGAGACGTGTCCTCTCTCTCTCTCTCTCTCTTTCTTTCTTTCTCACGGCCGAGATCTCCTCACTTGTCAGGTCCTGATTAGGAAGAGCCGAGAAAAATGGCACTTAGAGAAGGATAAGCACACGGGCAGCTGTCAGCAATCATTTCATGCCACGACAGGACCAGACCAACTGTCCCTTTGATCACTTGTGTGTCCTGCCAGTTTGTTTGTTTGTGCAACTCTTCTAACTGTAGATAAAGAATGGAGAGGCATTCACACCAGTGTGGACTTTGGATGTTTACACTGGGCCGTGAGACAATTCATTTATGGAACACGTGTGTGCCGTGCTCACTTTTAACCTGCTATCTGAAGTAGAGAACAAATTCCACAATGTCTCGTGCGTTAGGGAGACATGACCATGGTGCAGCCTTGTACTGTAGGTTTAAAGCACAGTGCATGCACCAACTCAGGTGGCAGTAATAATAATAATGATAATAATAAAATAAATAATAATAAAAATATATAAATAATAATAATAATAATGAATAAAAACATACACCGATTTTTTTAAAAAGTTTATTTTAATTAAAAAAAAAAAAAAAACATTTCTAAGTACTCGCGTGCGTGCGTGCGTGCATTATTTTCCGCTGACGCCAGGGCGATATTATTTTGCCACGAAGCCAAGAAAACACCGCAATCTTGGCAAGCAGTGCACTAAAATAGGATGCAATTAACCAACCATCATTTATAGTTATTGCTTCCTCCAATCTAGATTATGAAGCGGACACGAGCATGAGCACAGCCTCCAAACTGCAGGCTCTGCCCTCTATATAAATACAAGCGCGTGCATAAATATACAGCAGGGGCACCCGGTTCAAAGTTTTAACGAGGCTGTTAAAAAAAACAACCAGAAAGCTGTACAGGAATGGGTTAACTCTACGAACGAGACTCTTTAAGTTCAAGAAGTTCAGTCCCTCTTTCCCCGCTCCCCCCCTCTTTCTCTCTCTCTATTTCTCTCCTCCCCTTGTTTTCTTCAATGAAGTGAAATTTGATCCTTCTGGCGCTGCGCGAGAGGGAAAAAACAACTCCATTCATACAAATCCCGACACACCGTGCAGCCCGAGCACAGCAAGACCAGAAGGAATCTCATTTAAAACCACATGCATTCCCAAACCCATATATTACCTCACGTATATCTATATATATATATATAAAAAACACATACACACAAAACAAAAGAAACCATACTAGCGCGAGAAAACGAGCAGAAAATGGTTGCGCGAGATTCGGACACAAAGAAAATGGCGGACCAAACAAAATCTAGATTTAAACTTCGCAATAAAAATCAAAGAAAACAAACAAACAAAAAAAAAACACTATTGCAAGCAGTCTACCTATCCACTGTATAAGTATAGAATATACTACATGCACATATACTCACCTTTCTATACTTGAATCATTTTAAGCGTAAAAGAAAGAAGAAAAACAGCAGTTTTAAGTATTAACTCCCAAGGTAAAACACGCGCACGCTTTGCTGCGCACTCAGCAAGCTCAACCAGACTGAAAAATTTTCTCAATGGAATCGCCTGCTTAGCCGAGGGATGGTGCGTAACACCTGAGCGTGTGTTCATTGGATAATCCAGCACGCCATTCAAGCTATCGACCAATAGGCGTCCGCGGATGTCTTAAGTACGCACGAGACCGCGGGCAACCAATAGCAGCGAGTCCCTCTCCTGTTTTTATGAATGGCTGGGTTTCATTCAACAACCAGATGTTTCTCCATGGTGGATACTGCTCTTAAAGGGCCAGACACACAGAATTTTAGGTTTAAAAAAAAAAACAAAAAAAACATTTAGATTAGATTTCAGTTCAGATTTTATTTAACACATCTTTTTTTTTTTTTTAGGATATCGTGTGTAGTTGCTGACAGGATCATAAATGGCCGCAGCAACTTTAGTGGTGTAGTATAGGATATTGTGTGTAGTTGCTGATTGGATTGTGAACAGCAGTAACTTAGATGAGAATTGGGTTGGTCCCTATGTATAACTCTAGATGTTAGGTGCAGGGTTTATTCCCTGTATTATGCTATTCTATATATATTTAACATCCATCCAAATGTCATTTCCTCGACCAAGCTAATGTAACTCAAGCTTATTTAACTCAAACCCCAGATTTTAAGAAACTGGGTTAACCTTTTCAACTTTATAACCACTCATCCTCCATTAAACTGTTCTACACATGAATTCAGTACATGAGCCAGAAAAGATCCCGCTCCTTATACTGTATCATTGTGATCTTGAGCTCTTGATCATTAATACCAGTAAACACATGATTGTCCATTCTAGATAAACCCTGAAAACCCTTTTCAGTGGAAATATCTCATCACAGGGAAAGAAAATGAAACACATTAATGCATTAATGCATTAGATGTACCTGTCGTGGTCTATCACATGCGAGATTGTAAAATGTAAGTCATAAAAAAGGTTAGAGGGGGAGTGGGGACTCCACCGCAAGAAGCCTCTATAGTCTCCGATGTATTATTCATGTCTAGCCTTCAAAGGAATGGTATATCCCCATGCCAGACAGCGCTGTCTGGTCTACATCTGCTCTCACTTTCCTGCGTCAGAACTGATGGGGAAGTCTTTTACTTCTGATAACTTTTGGGTGTTGGACTGGCACATAAGGAATCATGATCATCATAAATCTAACACACTGTCTGTGTATTTACACTTTCTTGATTAGATTACCAGTTTGATATGTTGAACTTCTATTTTTTTACAACATCCACCCAGCAGACTTTTGTTAATGTGTGTGTGTGTGTGTGTTATTGACTCAACATAACACATTACACTCCTGCTCAATGGCAGCATTAGAGGCATGAATATTGCATGTGTCCCTGTAAATAAGGTAATGAGTCATCATTCTGTCAGCCCCCCCTCTCTCTCCCCTATGCAAATATGCAAAAGATACAGTGTTTTATACAGTATAATCCTCATTACTGATCTACCCTTTTCTGCAGCATATTCCAAAATTCATTAATTTCCCATTCAGAAAAACCCAGCATGTCTCTCTTGTTTTGACCCAGACTGTGCTGGTTGCTTGGGTACATGTCACAGTGCTCCTGGTACCACGAAAATGAAAAGCTTTTTTCCATCAACTTCTCTGTAGTCTTGTTCTAAATATAGACCTCGAACCTGTTATGTAACACCTCTAAGATGTTTATGGGTCTGAAAGCCTACGAAATGCATTTAGAAAGGCCAGGAAGAGCACAATACAACGCTGGATTCAATTTCCCGAGCTGACGCAGAGTCTGAGAGGGTACTGCTAACTGATTAGTGAACAAATGCAATTACTGTAACGGCATAAACATAAACTTAAACATATTGGCCCAGGGAATATGATCACCTGGATTAACAGTAAGGCTATGGTGCTGAAAGTCATCCTGGGAGGGATGGGATGAGATAGAGTTTTCAAAAAGTAAAATTCTAATATGCTATTAAAGCGTAACTGTAGACTGGTGACTCAGTGTGGAGATGTTTGTGTAGACGTTATGTCCGGATGTCACTTATTGTCCAGTATTGTCTTAAATTCTGAATCATCTATATTTGCCTCAGGGCTTTCAGGCAGGCCAAACAGGAAGATAAATGGAATAAACAAAACTTGTGCCATAAGAGAGTCATTCCTGGCAGCAGATAATATCACATGTGCCAATTCTACTAAAATTCTGATTTTTTTTATTGAATTGACTTATGTTTCTATATATATATACTTGGGTTCCTTCAGTAACACAATTGCTTTCATTCATCTGCAGCTTCTGATAACACCTCACCCACATGTCCTCTTTCTTCAACAACCTGAATGGCTGTGGTATGGCTGTGGTAGCCATGGATACACCTGAGAGAAAGAGAGAGAGAGAGAGAGAGAGAGAGAGAGAAAGAGATTCTGACTCATTGCTAAGCTGACTAATACCATTAGCCTTCAGTGTCTTTTCAACCACTTCTACAGTAAGTGATAAACACTCTGTGCTTTGATTTGAATCAAACCGTTCTAAATACTTTGCTTTTTATATAGCACAAAGCAGGAGATTCCACATGGGAGCATGTCCTAACTTGTTGCTTTTACTGTAGACTTCTGACAGAGCCAGCTCTTGCTGCCTAGGCAAGAGTCTAGTCTGCTTTTAAATAAAGCTGTTATCAAGGTGAAGTGCGTGCATTTCATTTTCAAGTCAGCAAATAGTATTTGCAGTGATAGTAAACCATAAACACTTATACAGCCTGTGTTTCCTTCTTGTCAATTGGTGCAATTGGGCCTCATTTGGCTGCAAGGTCAACACCAAAGATTCTCAACAAATTGCTAAAGTACAAAGAGAAACCAAGATTGAAAATTGAGCTCTGCTTCATACCTCATTCCTTTCTCTTAGACAACAATGGGACCAGATGGGAAGTTCAAAGCAGATTTTAGCTGAAGTCTTGTTCTGCTCTAATATTTCTTTGAAAGAAGAATTTCGCCTGTTTCCTCTTGAGGCTTTTAGTAGAGATCTCACGTTGGGCTCAGATTTGTCGTTTGGTCAGTCGGATGGACTCCTTTGACCACAGTAAGAGAAATGTGTGACAAAGTGATATCTAAATGAAATATAAGCAAGAATTCCCTTTCCGGCGTCACCGCCGATCAGTACTTGAGCACTAAAATTTGAAGCAGCACTTATATACTTATACACACACATATATATATATAGCTTACATTATAGTACAGTATAGTAGCTTACATTTGCCATTTAGAAATGTGGCAATTTTGCTGGCAAAAAAACAGCCTTAAATTGCTTTCATTATTCGAGAAGCCATGGATGTACTGTTCCACATTACTAAACATTACAAATCTTATAGTGTACACAGGACAGGGCTGGGCTGGGAGATAGAAGCTCTGGCGAGGCTCAGTGATATATTATTCAGGAGCAGGATTGCTGAAAGCAAGTCTCCTCACACCTTCCTATTGTCATTCCTCTATTTGAGCCAATTTACGCTAAAGCCAGTATGCTGGGGGACTAAGCTGTAAGCCTTGACACATGCTGATGAGACAGGGGGAGGGCATTGTGTTGTGAGAGGTGCGAGATCGTTCTCCAGACCAAAGTCCTGGTGAGGACTGTGCTCTAGGACATGCAGGTACACACATTAAAGTCAAATGGACTTCAGCTGTGCGAGAATTTAGAAAGGAGGGCTGGCTGTTGGCTGGTGTTGGAGCCGTCAGCACCCCCTCCTTCGTGCGTCCGTGCTTTGTTAAAAACCTGATTGAGAAAGTAAAGGTTCAGGTTTAAGCTACTGGATTTGGGATGTGAGCAAAAGAAGTGGTGCGTAAAGGAGATAGGAAATCTTATTGCTATTCCACTATTGTGTTCAAGCCAGCTGAAGATGTGTGTTTGTATGAAGAATGAGAAGGCATAAACAAGATCAAACAAATAATATCATATATTACCTTTCCCATTACCTTTACCTTTACGATAATCTAATCCAATGATGCAGTTTTGATCGTTTCATGTTTTTTTTCTAAGTCTCCAATGGGAAACATAAACTAGGTCCTCTTAAATGTAATGGCATCCTTGTATGAGTACTGAATTGAATGTAGGCTCTGATGATGAGAACAATAATGACGATGTGGGTCGGGGATTGGAGTGGGGGGGGTGGTGGTGATGATATGGGGGAGGGTTACACAGCATATGACAGTAGAGACCCATGGCCATCTTGTTGTATGCCCTTTTGGGACAGTGGTGAGAAGTCTCCATGAAGTGATTAACATTCTTGCCACCTCCGATGGAGGACGTCACTGATTGGCTGGCTTGGAATAGCAAGACAAATAGATGTTACTCATCTTTCTTGTCACTTTAGAACCAGTGTAAGCACACCTAATCATTAATGACGGGTCATCTTGTAGCAAGAAGCTGAACTGGATTTACATTTCAAGATTTGATTCTCAAGTCTCAAGAATATCTGTTTTTTATTTAAGTAATCTAAAACAGGTACTCTAATTTTCTTTGCATTAAATGATCAAAGCAAGCAGTAGCTGGATTGGAAATTAGTGCTACACAGTGGCTCGGTGCGTTGCACCATCGCCTCACAGCAAGAAGGTCCCGGGTTCGATCCCTGGGTGGGGCGGTCTGGGTCCTGGGTCTGGGTGTGGAGTCTGCATGTCCTCCCTGTGTTCATATGGGTTTCCTCTGGTTTCCTCCCACAGTCCAAAGACATGCATGTTAGGTTGATTGGTGTCTCTAAAGTGGCCTGAGTGTGTGAGTGTGTGTGTGCCCTACGATGGATTGGTGCCCTGTCTAGGGTTGTTCCTACCTTGCACCCTATGCTGCCGGCTAGGCACCGGCTCTCCCGTGACCCTGAAAAGGAATAAGCAGTCAAGAAAATGAATGATATTTAAAGCTTTTGGCAATTGTCCTTTTCCGGACTAGTTAGTTTCACAGCCTGGATGCTTGTACACAGATACGAAGCATCTTTATGCCTGTCTTCATGGCGTACAGTGAGGAACAGTAGGTTAAGTTGAGTCCAGGCTTAGTGCCAAGTCATCATTTCAAGATACTGTATGAAGATATAAAAAGGTAAAAAGTCCTGTACATGGGTTTGAGTCAATGAGAGACTTGATAGCGCTGTATCTGGGACATTTATGGCTTTACAATCAGCGAATCGGATGTTTTTCTCCACACATCTGTGAACGTAGCCAGTTAACGTGCCAACATCTGAGTGTACCCATTTTTATGAGCTCTCCAGGACATACTGTTTAATTGAACTCAAATCCTTTATTAAAGTGCAACTGAACAAGTCATACACTGACTTTTGGTATAGTAATGACTCATTTTTCAGATCCTGGTTCTCCATCTGTGCTGTCTGAATACATTTTGGCCATGTTTATTTATTTCATTTGCTTAAACACCCAAAGACACATCGTGATCTGTCTGTAAAAGTGCCTGCCAACGAAATAAGGAATAAAGAGCAATAATAATAATAAAATAATAAAACAGAGCAGCTACCCCTGGAACTGAAGCTGATTATTTCTCTGTAACAGCACATCCTGACAGGCTTAATTAAAATCCTTCACCCCAACCACCTCGGACTGGTACAAAAGGTTCCTTTGCTAAATATGAACACATTTCTAATCAGCTGGATTATGTGTAGCGTCTGCCGTATACATCTCTTTGAAGGAGCTGTTACTATGGAAAGGACAATGTGTTAGAACTAGAAGTGCATTCCTATAAACCTGGGATATATACCAGAAAAATAATCAACAGTCAGATTTGAGAATTCAACAGATCTGTGGTATAAAGACTGCATTAAGCATCGTTCAACAGGAAGTGATATTAGACTTGGGAATTTGCATGGACGTATTAGTGCAGGCTGAAAGAATCTCCTAGAAAGAGCAAAAATAATTGCGTCTCCAGGAAAGAAAGACCGAGCATGAACGGATCCACGCACCAATTCACTGGAACTGTGTTTACTAGGACTGTGTCAGGTGATTAGCCAGGTTGCCTTTGCCACCCTTGATGCACTGGCAGAAGTTAGTGAGTGCACCCTGAAGTGTGACCATCTGTGCTTGTGCAGTTCATGTAGACTTATACTGCAGCCTACGTCCATTTATTATTTAACAGCCTTGCTGTAGTCGTTTTAAAATCCAAAGTCCCAGCATCTCATATGTCATATCTGTTTTTCTATATCTCCTTGATGTGATAGTCTTTTACAAGCTTGACTTTAACTATGTTAGAAATACATCCTGCCATTCCGCTAATAACGTTAACAAATAACCCGAGGCTAGACGAACCGCACGGCTGCTGGAGAAACAAGCAAATGCCGAAAAATCTGTGTTTTCAAGATCGCAACATCGCTCTGTTTATTTACATGCAGCACCGCTTTATTGTTTATGAGGGCGTTTACCGATAAGCTCATATTAAAATAAAACGTCTTATGTTTTGTTGTAGTGATAATGGACAAACAGAAGAATGCGCCAATATGCTGTTAGTGGCTGTATCCAAGAGAAAATGATGCACTATTCCTATATCATTTAAGAGCACTTTATTAATGAATAACATGCTATGTGTTTGAACTGTAGCTACATTTAATGTTATGGAACATCCTTGACATGAGACATGCTTGATATGTTATCACTTATTCTACAGCACCTATAAATAGTTGTTGATAATTATTACTGCAGCTAATTAGCACTAACCGGTGGCTCGGTGGGTAGCAGTGTTGCCTCAAAGCAAGAAGGTCCTGGGTTCGATCCCCAGGTTGGAGTGGTGTGGAGTCTGCATGTCCTCCATGTGTATGCATGGGTTTACTCCAGGTACTCTGGTTTCCTCCCACAGTCCAAAACATGCAAGCTAGGTGAATTAAACATACAAAATTGCCCCAGGACTGTGTTCGAAGGTTGAGCTTGTGTATTGATGAAAGACGTGTGTATGAATATAACCTTGCGTCTGTCATTCGAAGAGCCATTTGATGCTCAAATGATGTTAAAAACCCATAAAGGCAAACATTAATGTCAATATTAACCTCAGTAATGAAAAGGCAAGAAAACCTACTTTTCTTATGGGGACCAGTTCCTTGTGGTGTATATATAATCATGGTCCACACACACCGCTTTGGCGGTTATATACTTTATTGTCACATCGTTCACTAGCCGGGATGTAAAGTTTTAAACACAAAATTTCACAACCTGCATCACTACTACATTATTTGTACCGCATTCTATGAACTTTCATCCATATTGGCTACTGCTGTTTCAACATATTTCAATAACTCAAGAACTGCTTATGCTAGAGTTATGAAATTTCACATCCTCTATCCCTACCATATTTAGTATATGCACACCAAATTTCATGAAATTTCTCCATAAGGGTCTCTGCAACTGACACAATTCAATATCCCAAGAAATGCTTAAGCATCAATTTTGCAATTTGATATTCATTCAATTCAAATCAATTTTATTTCTAAAGTGCTTTTAACAAAGGACATTGCCTCAAAGCAGCTTTACAAAGACAAGAAATCAGGACAT
>JANCOA010000012.1:755269-765626 GCA_024363135.1 Leptodoras oyakawai | reverse complement strand
GAGAATCTACAATGTAAATAGTCATGAAAATAAAGAAAACGCATTGAATGAGAAGGTGTGTCCAAACTTTTGGCCTCTACTGCAACTACTGCTTTTACGCATGATGTCTGCTGTTAATAGCCGCTTTGTAAAACAAACTTACATAAAACTGTTAATCATTTAAATTCAAATATCAAGTGGCTCACTACAACGTCGACAGAGTCGCAGTGTTTAGAAGCATCATGTTCATCATTGTGACTATGTTACATGTTTAATATTCACAGTGCATTTTCAGTGATTTTCCTGGAATTGCCATTTATTGGGGAAAACTATTTAATCACACATTTAATTCAATGGATGCAGTTATAAATAAAAGAAAAACTGTAGTATGGAAGCCTTGAAGAATAAGGTGAAAATGAAAGATGCAAATAAAGTCAATATTTTATTTCTTAACAAACGTTAATACATGTAGTAACATACATATACAGTACTTCTATAATTCTGGTTTGGATATTGGGTGCATCCATTTGTTTCAGGGTGCCAGGGTGGTTTCCTTCTGAACTAGTGAACTAATTATTATTATTATTTTTTTTAATAAGATCCTTCTGTTTTTATTCTTGAAAAACACTGATACCGACACTCAATGTACTCGTAGTAAAATGATACCTATTTAACTTAATAAGCCATTATAGAAAGTCATTAGACTGATTTTTAAATATGAATTCAATATCAGACAGCCTACTATGAAGTAAAGTTTTCTAAAGATATAATATACAGTACCATATTAAAAACCCATACACTGCCAAGTCAATTTTTTTTTTTAACAGACATATTCACATTTTTTATTGAAACAACTGGGCTCATTTTATACGCTCTAGAATTAGAAAACCAGAAAGTAGGAAAAAGGTTCAGAACTGAGAAATGACTTTAGTATAAACCAGTTACACAGTCCCTGCCAAAAGTATTGGAACAGCAAGACGTTGGCTCTGCCTTTCACCGAAGACATTTGGGACCGAGATCCAAAGGCAAACAATAGACGGTGGATCGGATTTTCATCTGATATTTTCCCCGATGTGTTAAACAACTTTGTACCTCTTTGAACATTGTACCTCTGATGGCAGACCACCAAATTTTTAGGTGTCCAAAAGTATAGGAACAGATAGTCTTTTAAAGTAAATAGCACGTAATATGCTTGCTTGCAATCATTGCATCAAGGCAGTGACCCATTGACATCACCAAACGTTTGTTTTTTTTATTATGCTTTTCCAGGCACTTGTTCTGTTGCTTCTTACAATTGTTGTTTATTTTGGGGTTTCCTCCCTTCAATCTCCTCTTCAGGAGGCTCAATGCATGCTTCCACATTTCCCCTGATGAAGTTGGCTGTGTTTTTGGGTCATTGTCTTTACATGGATGATGAAGTTCCTCCCTATTAGATTGGATACATTTTCAACCATCAGGAGTTACATCATCAGCAAAGATTAGGGAGCCTGTTCCAGGTGTAGCCATGCAATCCCATGACACTACCTCCACCATGCTTGACCAATGAGCTCATTAGGTTTCGTATCATGAGCAGATCCTTTGTGATATCTTCACCCATGAGTCTTTTCCATCTTGTGCTGTGAATGGTGGAGGTTGCTGTCGGGGTTGCTGACTGCAGTTTATGGGGTTTTCTTCACAGTTGCGAAGAACTGTGTCATATTCCTTGGTTAACCTGTTCTATGTCTGGTTATCAGTACATGCATGGTTTTTCTTTTTTACATTTCAAATCATTGTACTGGCTATGCCCAATGCTCTTTCAGTGGCTCTGATAGATTATCTCTATTTTCTCAGCTTCAAAATGGCTTGCTTTTTCCCCCATAGACAGCTCTCTTGTCTTCATGTGGGTTTATCCTTTTTAACACTGGAAGCCAGGGCTCAAATCAAAAGAAGACATTTAGAGCTATTCATTGTTTAAACTATTAATTTAAAGGGGCAGTCCTAGGCAACAAGAAACACCTGTCAGTAACAATTTCTAATTTTTTGTCATACAATGTGATTTCTTTCCATATAACAAACAAAAAGCCTTGGCCTTGCCTGTACTTTAGGGGGAGACTGTATATCGTTGGGAAAGTCTAACTAGGCACTTTTTTAATCAAGTTAATACTTGTACCAGATGTAGTCTACATCTCCACACTAAACTGGTTTACCATCTAAGTCAATCTGACCTAATAAAATAGTCATTTACTGTACCATCTGAGAAACCGACTGCTAATAATTAACTCTTGGGTGGACTATAAGCCCAGGAGGACTAACACTATTGGTAGTATTTTTGTTTTGAACACTATATTTATTTGCTTGACTGTATAAAATTAAAATTAGGACACACTACAGTCCTGTCCTTTCTTCTTCCTAAGCCTCATCCTGCTGTGTTTTGCATTGTCTGCAGCAGTGCCTGTCTCTTCCTGCTGCTCAAGTATGGCCTTATCGATTTCATTCAGCCGTATGACTTCGAAATCCAGTCCCAAAGCTTCTTGGCAACTGTCTAAAAATGAAGCCCTGCCTTTCTCCTCAACAGGAGTGGCAAACAAGCAACTTGGAACATCCCCTGATTCAAGTTCCAGCTCTGTTTCAGGATCCTGCTCACTGCTTGAAGAAAGATCTCTTCTTTGGGTACTGGTCATCTCTACATCTGGGCTGGGAATGGGTTTTCTGCGATCTTGATAGCCTTTAGTGGTTCCAGGTCGCTCCATATCCTCCACTTCTTCCGCTTGGTTCGTACGACTAGTTGTAGGATTGAGCTGATTGATGGTTTCACTAATTTGGGATGGTGCGTGTGCTTCATTTCCGTCTTGAGACAAAGGTACTTCATTGGGAATTCTTCTGTTCTCCTCTATCCGAGGTTCTTCCACCGGCTCGTTTTGTTTTCCCGCTTTGATGGCACTTTTTGATTCGTTCTGAGCTATCCCACTTTCTTGAACTGGTTCATCTGGGACTTTTTCAGCACACACCGACTGACCCGTTTTAAATGCAGTTCTTTCAGGAACTCGGCAGTCCTCTTGAACCTGTACAATGCTGCAGGATGCTCTTGCACTGGAATCCAGATCTTTAGCTCTTCTAACTTCTGAAGAAATCACTTTAATCTTGGATTGTTCTTCCCTGCGTGGTGTGCTGTCCATTTCAGGATGATCCTTTGGAGATCTCTCTGGAACATCATTAGCAAAATATGAAGGAGTGCACAAAAACTAGGGTTTTATAAACTGGAGGGACTGATTGGTGTAGAGAAAGAGTGAAGATCACTGGGATGTCAGTGGTCAGTAAACAAGGTAGAGAGTCAGTACAAAAAAAACAGAGATGCCAGCTAATTCATTAGCTTGGAGGAGTTTAGGGAACATTTTGGGGTGAATACAGTAAGAACAGCTGAAAGAAGCACTAATTGAATTAGTTAGTCAACATCACAGAGCAAACATGTAGCAACTGTTGAAACTCAGTGCAGGATTCGTACTCTGTAAACAAAAATCAGTTGAATGAAACACATCTAAATCACATTCACTTCTGCAATATAGTGAGCCCTAAATTAAGTGACATTAAATCCAGCGTTTTAACCATTGCAATGATTTGGTTTATTGCAAAGCAGTTAGTTGGATTTTTCCTTAAATCAATACCTTAAATCATACAGACTTACCTAAAATACTCTCAGAACCCACAGCTACTGTGTCTTGAGCCGATACGACAGGTTCGGGTCCATTAGTCATGTTGCTTCCTGTCTCACCATTTGCTGTCACCTCAGATTCAAGAGATATGCCGTGTTTCTGTGAAAGCAGAAAGATTTGTTTACTCTTCCAACCATTTACACGGCCACAGGGCTAACAGCTGTTCCAGAACCGCTCTACCTTTAGAGCATCCCTGAGGCGGAAAACCTCATCCCTCATTGCATCGCGTTCATCACGGATTATGTCTGAATATTCCTTCTGCCTCTCTAAGGCCTATGCACGGCCAGCAGCAGGAAGTGAGCAGGAAGAGAAAAGGAAAAGAAAGCAAAGTGAAGTAGGAAATACCGAGAACATTTACTGAATTTACACAGTGGTTAATGTCATATTAGAGCTTATAAACGAGACGCATACTGTACAATTCTGAGTATTCAGAAGGTGTTGATTAATTTTGCATAACAGCATGGCTACAAATTACGCAGGAACTTGTTTGGGACATTGTGTGGGACATACAGTATATTTAAATAATATGCAAAACATGTGATGTGAAATTTTCCGGCATGTAGCATTGTAAAAGGAATCTCAAATGTACGTGTTTTGGAACAGTCAGACGTATTGCTGTCTTCCCCCATCAATATTGCTGTCAGACGTCATAACTATCCATCATGGGAAAGCTTTGCAGTTGCTTAGTAACAGGCAATTTCTTTTTATCTTATTAAATTCATGCAAGAAAAAAAAAAAGGCTAGTGAGGTAACAAATATTCGTAACCGTTAAGTGACTAATAAGTAAAAGCTGTGCCTGTTCAATAAATAAAAAACTGGCCAATTGCAATGCTTTAAGAGGAATAAAATACTTCAGCACATGCAGTTAAAGAAAAAAAAGGTGTCCCAAAGGTGTCATAATTACAGTCAGGCTCCATCACACTACTGGAGTACAATAGTTCTGTACTGTTTTTTCGGCAGTGGACAAATAGTCGTGCAAATACATCGTTACGTGAATGAATAGCTTATGCGATAGCTTACAAAAATGGCATAACAAATTTCCGCTGGGCAGCTTTGATATCAAACGAACAGAGTCGTTAAATGTCTGTAAGTTGCAAGTACCCCGATTTTTTTCTCCTTCCATTCCAGAGTTTCCTGTAGATCAGAGATCTCTCTAACATAGCTCTCTTGCTTTGAGCGCAATTGCTGTGCATCCTGAACAGCAGCCAGGAAAAGAAGTGAAAAGAGAAAAGTGAGATGAAGAAAAAGAGACAAAGGAAGAAGAAAAAAAAAGCAAAACAACACAAGTGCAAAATAGGAAAAAATAACACATACAGACCAGAGCTTGCAACATGGTTGTAGGATCAGTGAAGTTATAAAGGAGAGAGACCCTAAGGTCCTAAGCATAAAGCTTAAATTAGTGGCTCTAAGGTGCTCTAACGTGCCATGAAAAAGTAGTTCCCCCTTCCTGATTTCCTCTATGTTTGCATATTGGCACATGTAGGGACCAAAGTGAGAAACATCATCTCCAAATGGAAAAAAAACAGAAGCGGCTGGCCTAAAAAAACCTCACGAGCGCATCAACGACTCATTCAGGAAGCCGGAAAAGAGCCTAGACAAACTTTTAAGGAACAAGACAGAGCTTGCTCACCCCAGATGAAGTCAGCATTCAGAATTCCATTATTAGAAATAAACTGGTCAAAACCAGTATGCATGGGAGACTTGCAATGTGCTAAGCTAAAGGAACATAAAGGTTTATCATGCATTTTCCAGAAAACACTGAGTCTTTTGGGATGCTCTATGGACTCATTAGTAGAAAGTAAAACCTTTTGCATTTTGTTTGTTTAACGTCATATCAGCATCAGTGGCTATTCAAGACAGGAACAAAGTTACATCGATACAACGATACAAAGTTACAAATTCAAATACTGTCAACGTTCGATTTGCCTAACTTGCAAATCTTTGGACTGTCAGAGGCAACCGGCGTACCCAGAGTAAACCCACATGGACAGGACAAGGATATGCACTCTCCGCACAGAAAGGACCCAGACCGCTCCTACCTGGGATCGAACCCAGGACCTTCTTCCACAATAAAAACCAACAGTCAAACATGGTGGTGGTGGTGGTAGTGCGATGTTGTGAGGAATCTTTGATTACTCAATTCCTGGGTGAACGCTCAAAATGAACAGAACTATCAAATCTGCTCTCCAAAAAATCCTGAAGGAAAAGGTCCGTACATCAGTCCGTGATGTGAAGCTCAGGACAAATAGACGACTATTCGATGAGCAAGAGCAAACCCACCTATTTTTAAAAAGAAACAAAATGAAGGGTTTGGAATGGCCTGACTTGAAACTCACGGAGATGATGTGGCAGGATCTTAAACTGGTAGCTCATGCTCAAAAGCCCTCCAATGTGGCTGAAAAAAAGCAATTCTGCAAAGAGTGGGCCAAAACTCCTCCACAGCAATGTGAAAGACTGATCTCTAGTTACTGGAAGTGTGTGCTTGTAGCCGTTGCTGTTAAAGGTATCAGAACCCGTTATCAATAAATGTCTTGTGTTTTCTCATGTTTTCCTGGTCTTACATTACATTTCGTATGAGAATTTAGTATAGCAAAAATAGAGGGTGGATCAGGGGAGGGCAAATACTTTTTTTGGGTATGGCACATTGGGCCATTCAAACAACATCTAGATTTATTGGACAACACACAATTAAAAAAAAAAAGGTTTTTGCTTAGAGAGAGTAAATGATTACCTTTAGTAACTCCTCATTCTGTATTAAGGCCTTCTTCATCTCATTGAACTGAAACTGCAGGACGTTGTGAGCATGCCGCTCTCGATCACACTCCTAACAGAAAAGAGAAGTTCAAACCTGAATGTTAAATGTTCAAATTTCCACAGGGGACCTTGGTGTAACAGCAAAAGGACAAATCAGTAGCCCGGGCACCTGGAACAAGGAGATGATGCAAGTCCATAAAGGCCATGAGAAATGAAAAATTTCAAGATCTTGGAGATCATTTGTGAATGAGTAAAGCACAAACATAAGGAAACCCTGACAAAGCTCAGCAAAATAAAGTCCGGCTTTAATCTGTATAAGGCTTTTCCTAGCAGGGCAGGTTCTAGCTATAAGCAGGATAAGCAGCTGCTTACGGGCCACGAGTCGCCAGGGTGCCCATAAGAATGGCAGATTTTTTTTCCATTTAATTTAGCAGTAATATGGTTTGTCAATAAGGGGCAGTGAGACCATGGCTGTTAATATGGTTCAGGCTTTTGTCAGATGAGGATCACGCTCACAAAGCACATGTATCTGTGAGGTGCTGTAAAATGAAGACTGAAGAGAAAAAAAAAGGCACAAACCACTGTAAACAACTTGCAGTTCAAAGGAAAGTTATTGGATAACTAGCTAGAATAGTGTGTACTAGTGTCATTAGTTTGCTAGCTAGCATTTGCTAAAAAGCTATTTACAGAGGAATATACCAAGAGTGAAAGAACTGTGGCAGTTAAAGTTAAAACAAAGATTGTATATTTACTTTCTAGGTAAATATACCACTGGCTGAGGGAAATACTGAAGTAACTGTGGTAAATCTGCCAGTAGCAGAGTGAAAGATGTCAGTAAGCTAGCTAACCGAGTTAAATCTGTAGTGGCTGGGGCTTTAAGTGACACAAATCTGTGGGTGGCTGAGGGAAATAACCATTTGTAAATTGTATATGGGCTTTGAGTTACTTAAATCTTAAAAGGAACAGGAACTTGAGTCTCACACCAGCTAGGACAGAAACTGTGACTGAAAGATGAGGTAACGTTAGCATGTGTAGATCATTACGCCACTCGTTGGCTACAGACTGAAAATATGGCTCATTTTATCATGACATAGATGTTTGTCATTACACTGTTGGAATTATTTACTGGTTATTTTTGGAATATCTTTTTGTTTGTAGTCTAGGATGCACTACCAGTTTGTGTCTTTGGAAATGCACTTAACTAGCTTTGAATGTTTCTGAGCAATAAAAACATGGGACTGGGCAGAACATGGGAAATTTCACTTGTCTGGTGGGGTAGTAAAAGACCCGAATGATTTCCCTGCTTCTCTAATACATAGGAAAAAACCCAAATTACTCCCAGAACTCAGATTAGGAATCATTGGCTATTCAAGTCAGCATGCAGAAAAAACATGAAGAAGAGATTGATTTCCTCCATTATGTTGAAAAATGCTACCCGATGTGACGTACCTTTGATTTCTCTTCACACTCCCTGTTTGTCTCATAAAGCAGCTCCTCCAGCTCCATCAGTGTGTCACGAAGTGTGTCCACCTGGTACATCAGGTTGGATTTCTCATTGTCCAGCTGAGCGTTGGACACCATGGCCTTACGATACTTCTCCTCAGCCTCAACAAGAGAGTCCTGGAAGTTTAACATCCAGAGATTGTTTACCTTCAGAACACACACTCAGACATTTATCTGGCTCACTTCAAAATTATTTAGAGGTAATGTGTGCGCACCCACAGAATATCACCAAGGTATGACTAACAAAGAAGCAGACATACACAGACCTACAGTGGGCACACAACAGTTTTATTACAAATATATTTATCAGCCAAGCAAACAGAGTTGAAACTTTCAGGGACATATGCAAAGGACGAGGTGTCCCTAAAGAGTGTCTAGAGACTTTTGGGATCAGTTGTAAGTCAGGAAAAATGTCCTCAAAGCTCTAGAGACAGGGGATCAAGGCAAAATGTTCCCAGATACACAAATACACAACAAATAATGGCACTTATTTGAAGAGTAATCTTAAAAATGACCTTCATGTCTCGTATGGAGGCCTCTGTGTCAACCGATATGGAGGTATCGCAGCTGCCTCTACGAGAAAAGCCACCACCTAGTGAGGCCAAAGTGGCAGCAGAGAGAGTAGATGCCGTCCTTGATCCCTACAAAAGATACGAACAGGAAAACAATAAACAACAAAAGATTTTTAAAAAAATCATTACAGTGTACAGCATACATTTATGTCAACACTGCTTTAAAGTAGCTTATAAAGACTACTAACCTTTTCCAGGAAGTCTGACCTCTCCTCCACCTAAAAGGAAAGTCAGAGTGGAAGATCATTAGCTTTAAAGATTAAAGACACAAACCTAGTTTCAGCTCCTTGCATACACGCAGGACTGCAGCTAAAGGCCGTCTGAAGATGTGGAAGGTCTCCAAGTGCTGCAAAATTCCCTGATATTTTGGTGAATGCACTTCTAAGCATTAGCACTCATTTCTTTTTGCCAATCACTCTTCCTACAGCCACCCTGCATGTTTCTAGTCAAATTTTCTGCATAGAAGCCAACTTTAAGGAAAGCGACTGAAGACAGAAGCTCACCACTGGGCTGGCGCGAGCTGAACTGGCCCGGGATGAGGCTCTGGAACCAGAGCCCAAAAGCCCCCCATAGTCCGTAGGCTGGACAGTCAGAAAACAAAAAGCAGATCGAGAAGAGAGACAGAAAAGCAGATGTTACAGAAGGTTACAGAAGACCTCAGAAAGGAAGAATGAGTCTATTAGCATAGGGACACATGGCTAGAGATACAGATGTCATGAGAAAGCAAGTTAGAACCGAGATTACTGAAAGAGAATATGTCATTATATAACATGTATAACAGAGATACATATGGTCACCAGTTTATTAGATCCAATTAACCTTCTGCTTAGATTCATTAGAACATTTAACAACCAGCAGTCTGGTCTAGTATAATAAGCCAGAATGCCAGTTCTAGCTAAGATAGCCATTGTTAGCAATACCACTTGATAACAAAACATCATGTAGTATTTTGTGCATACAAACACTGTCCATGGAAAGAAGTTGTAAGTTGGACAGTGTATGACTGATTTAATGAGACACAAATAAGACAGAATTGCCAATAAAGAGAATATTTACTACAGCTTTTACTCCTGTTCATGGTTGTCAGCGCTGCAGTAACCCCACTCTATTAGACACACCTACATAGTTACTCTACCTTGTAGATGTAAAGTCAGATATAGTAACTCTGTTGCTGCACAATTTGTGTTAGTCATCCTGTCATCAGTGTTCACAGGATGCTACCCACAGCACACTGTTGGCTGGATATTTTTGGTTGGTGGACTATTCTCAGTCCAGCAGTGACTCTGAGGGGTTTAAAACACTGAGTGTGTAAAACTACAAAGTGCGCCTGTATGGTCAGTGGAGCTGATAATGTTCAAACCATGGCTTAGTCTCAGGCAAAGATAAAAAATCAAGGATTAGAAGATAAATGGTTAGGTGGCCAGGGTATTACACACCAGTCTTTACAATGAAGTATCTGTGTAACATGTGCAAACGCACTAATCCAAAAACAAGGTCAGACTGTATACTGGGATGAGCTGTCTAGGATATGGGTCAGAATGTTAAATAGATCATGTGACTTATACAGATAGATACAGCTAGATAAACAAAAAAGAGACTATTTTATAGTACAAAAGTGCAGGAAAGCTTCTTATGCTCTAACCGGTGTTGGAATATGTATTCCACTACAGCATAAAAAAAATCCTACTTAAGTAAAAGTACATAAGTGTTAGCAGTACAATATAGTTAAAAGCACTAAAGTAAAAGTACTGGTTTTGGTCTCTCTGTCAGGTATATTATTATGCATATACAGTACAGGCCAAAAGTTTGGACACACTTTCTCATTCAATGCGTTTTCTTTATTTTCATGACTATTTACAT
>JANCOA010000012.1:680115-690255 GCA_024363135.1 Leptodoras oyakawai | reverse complement strand
CTAGATCAGGACTATAAAAGTTGCTGCTGTCTGTCTTTGAAGTGACCTGTTTCTCAGTGTTTTGGACATACTTTTAAGTCTCCTTGGTGAACCCAGGCCAACGGTCGGGGGGATGAGGTCATGACCAAGGTTATAAATCACTGTACTCATACACACAAGTGCTTTCTAACTGTGGAACAAGTCACCTATGACTTCATCTTGCTGACATTAGTACTTCCCTAAACTGAGAGAACATGACAGTGGGATTGGTTTCAGCTCGACAACATCATTTATGTGACAGGGTTATTGGTAAATCATTCTGAATCGGTAGCGAACACCCATAACCGTGAGAAAATGAGCAAATGTCTCCTTCATCCAGATAAATGAAGACATTGTGAAAGGGTTTTCTGTCCTGCAGCTTCACCCTAACACCACCCACAGCCTTTCCCATACCCCCCAAACACACACACACACACTTCTCATAACAGTAACACTCTGAAGAGTGCAGTCTGTGTGAAGGCAATTTAATAATTTAGATTTTATTCCACTTTATTTCATTCCCCGTAGGAAATCTTACTATTTGACAGATGCTATTTATTTTTTTATTAAACCGTGAAGCTACAAGTGGATGTGTGATCTTTTTTTAATATTTAAGTCATGGATCTCTATGACAAGATCCAATTTAAATGAAGTCTCTGCTCCAGTTAATGAACAAATTAATTGAAGAAAAAAAAAAGCTTTATGTAAGACATAATCACCATGATACATTTTTTAATCATCAGCATCCGCATTCGTGTGACGAATTAAAGGAAAAGCCTTTCGGCATTTCTTTATTTTAACTTTGCTGCCATGGTTTGCCTCCACTTCTCCCCTTAAAATGAAACGTCACTACAATTCAATACACTTGATCACTCTTAATCCTAAATATGTCCATCCTGATGGGAGTGGTCACTTGCAGGATAACTCCGCCCCCATCCACAGGGCACGAGGGTTCACCGAATGGTTTGATATGGACAAGTAATGAAAATGATGTGAGTTGTATGTTACCGGATCTCAACCCACCTATGGGAAATTTTGGACCGAAGTCTAAGACAGCATCTTAGACATATACAGTAGTATCAAAAGGATACTATATACTCTATCCCTCTAGTAGAGCTCCAGAGACTTGTAGAGTCAATGCCAAGGCCTGAAGCTAATCTGGTGTCACATGACACTTTATATTTTTCCTTAAATTTGACTGTATCTATTTATGATATTTGTAATTGCTTTTCAGGAACACCTTTATCATTTTAATAGTATATTTTAACTTGTCAACAGTATTCACGGTTTGGAACAGTATGCTTGGTCCTGTACGTGAACCCTAAGGCTATTCTGTTTGGCAAAAGAAATACTGCTAATCCATTTAATGGTAAGCCTTGCTCTGTTTTAATTAATGCACTGGGTTGTAGCAATGCTGGATTTACAGTACAGGTTTTTACAGGTTGAAACAAGCGCAGTGGGGGAGAAAACGCACGCGTGTATTATGTGTCCATATTTTGCCTGAATCTGAACAAACAAAGGGGATTGCCAGATGGTTATTTCCTATACATATGAGTATAGGATTAGAAACGTAATGGTTCATCATATTGTGTGTTTATGGATAAACTAAGACCTTGTTCTTTTTTTTTAGGGAGTTTCCCATTGGGAGGTGACGGTAATCATGCCTCGCACAGACAGTGTAATTTGCCCTGCACTCGGAGCCACGGTGATGAAGAAGGAGAAAGAGGGTCTCTTTGAAACCTGGTGCTGACTCCAGGAACACCTGGATCCTTTTCACAACTACAAAGCAGAAAGACAGAAAAAGAAGCCCTGGTACTGATTAACCAGCCACCCCTCCTTCCTTCTGCCACCGAAGGCGAATGCACAAAGAACACAAGGCACACACACCCACACACAGACACCCTCTCTCTCTTTCTCTCTCTCTCTCACACACACACGCGTGCAAGCACATGAATTATCTCCACTAGATCAGTAGAGATGTCTGCTGCCCTTGAGGGCCACCATATGGATTGACTTTGCACTAAAAAAAAGGCTTGTGAATATCGAACACACATACTGTAAGTTGAGTGCTATGGGCAAGATCCATATTCGCACTATACGTTGTATGATACCTTAAAGCACCTATTACCATAAAAGTAACTTAATAGTTACACAAATAACACACAAAAATAACAAATAACTCAAACTACCGTGTCTAAGTGGTGTTTAAGTGGCATTTCTGATTTTAACCCTCAGTGATCTATAACCCTCAGTGATCTATGCATATCTGTGCCCATTTTTATCATTTATTAGGAATAAATAATCCTAATTTAAATCAATATCTGGCTTGCAAGGATGCAAACTGCAATAACTAGTGGTAAAAAAAAAAATACCACTAAACTTGAAGCTAGAAGTGCTAGATTTGCAAGTGGACTTTTTTCTCCATGACAAGACGCAAGTTAATCTAAGCCTGTACTCCAATTATTGGAATTGCCATATCACCGTATCAGATATTTAATCAAGCAGTGTATCTGTTTGATCTGTTGATGAATTGATTTACCTTTTTTATTTGAGCTATAAAAAAATTAATACACGTTTGCATTTTCAGGAATACCGTTTTTTATTTCAATAGTAAATTATAACTTGTCAAAACACAGAACTGTTGAATATATAAATATCCCTTAGTATTTACAAAGCATACATCAATCTAAAAAAGAAAAGTATATCTGGTTTCTACAGCTGGATTTATACAATAACACATGCAAGCAACTCGGTCCTTGACAATGTCTCTTAAGGAGATTTTGGACTTGATCTCTTCCGCTCATCATGCTTTGGCTTTTTTGTGTCCCTTCTTATTAACTCTGTCTTGGTCCATTGGCTAAACACTTGTGATGCCACCATAGTCAGCCTGAAGGTGGGCCGAAAGCTGCAGATAAACGGAGACGGGGTCGGGCCCCGAGGTCAAACGGGGCCCTGAGGCTTTGTGTGTTCTCTGAGCGTCTCCTCTGGAGGGAGCGGATTTCGACTGACCCCTGTGACCTTATACGCTTGACCAGTCAACGCTGAAGCTTACTGGCTTACCCTTCAACTCAGTACAAGTGCTTCTGTCGGTACATCTCTCGAAAGCATTTGAATTTACAAAAGAAAAATACAAGTCTATTTTATATAGAGATGTACAGTATTATCCTGAACAAATACAATATTACAGGAGATGCAGTTTAAGCGATCTGTCTCTTTCTAACTGTCCCATATGTGTTTCTCAACCCAATACAGTGGGTCAGCTGAGTTTTACAGCAAAGTCAGTTAGGAGTTTCGTCACAGCACATTTCCTCACAGAGGGCCCTGGTTCTCAACAGCAGAGTACTCAGTCTCAGAGGCACGTGTTACGTCGATTAGCTTGGCCAGGCCACTTTTGGTGGAGTACTTAAAGATGAAGGCCTTCATGAGGTCGTAACGGTAGTTGCGGTTGATGAAGTTGTACACGACCGGGTTGACGCAGCAGTGTAGCAGTGAGAGGCACTGGGTTACATGCAATGCCACGTATAACGCATTCTCCAGTGTGCAGCTCAGTGGCAACGCATTGAGCAGTGCTAGAGTGTCCAGAAGTAGCGTGCCATGGTAGGGCAGCCAGCACACCAAAAATACCACTATGTATGTGAAAACGAGGCGTCGGCTGGCACGGCGCTCCTGGTCTGACGAGGAGCTGATCGCCCTGGCCAGGAGGGCATAGAATACAGCAATAACAGGGAAGGGAATAGCAAAACCAAGGACAATGAAGCTCAGCTGGACACCTACAGTCCATTCGAACAAATGCTCAGCTGGGTACATGTATTTGCACACGGTTATATCTGAGTGTGTGGACTTGACCGCCTGGAGAAAGTAAGTATCAGGCAAAGCGGCAAGCAGTGCCAACACCCATATACCGACACAGACGGCCTGCCTTATCCACCTTCTCTTGTTGTGTCCTGGAGCATCCCCGAAACGAGCCACGGAGAGATAGCGGTCCACACTCATGCAGGTGAGAAAGAAGATGCTGCTGAACAGGTTGACACTGAAAATGAGATGTGTGATCTTACACATGGCATCGCCGAATGGCCAGTGGCCATGCTGGAGGAGTGAGCTGATGGAGATGGGCAGTGTCGCCACGACGCACAGGTCTGCGATGGCCAGGTTGAGGATATACAAGTGTGTCTCGTGGCGCTCACGGCTGGACCGAATGTTCACCCAGACCACCAGTGTGTTCGCGGCCAGGCCGATGATGAAGATGAACATGTAGAGGATGGACAGGGAGTACAGCATGGCCTTGTGGCTGAAGCCGCTTTGGCACACCATCGTCTCCACCTTGGAGCCATTCTCCTCCAGGAAGGAGAAGTTCTGCTCCCTCAGCAGGTCCAGCAGGTCTGTCAGTTCGTTCATGCTCACGCTCATGGCGATGTTCCTCACTGGAACTCTGGATCCTGCAATGTAAAACATCCACTGGTGAGGTATGATTTATGAACTGCTGGTAAAGAAATGCACACAGGTCCCAATTCGGTACTGGGAAGACAGAAAAATGGGCCACAAAGAATGTTTATTTTTAAAAACAGCATTCATAAACATTTAAAACATCTCAAACACGCCAGGGTCCCATGTCAGAGGGCAAGACCTCATGTGGTTTGAAGGAATTTCTTTCAGCCTTAGACATAACAGGGAGTTATTTCTCTGGGTTACTGGGTTGCTTGTAATCTATCAATAGCAAGGCTGGCCATTCAAAAAGGATGAGAAAGGGGGATTTTCAAGGCTGCTACTTACAGCCTTCAATACATCTGAAAGCAAATGAAATGACAGAAAGAATGCATAAGATTAGAGATCCCTCTTCTCTAAGACTGTTATCAGTATCAACAGTATTATCATTATAGTGTAGTCCATTAGGAAGAAACAGACACAACTGATAACAGCACAGTGCCATGAATAATACAGGATCAAAACCTGTGCATACAGTAGACCCTAACTGGATTATATCTAAGACTGCTCTGGCAGTTTGAAAAGTCTAACGCAACGGATAATGTGACAATAACAAATGAGAGCTGTGCATTTCTATATTAAGTCCATAAAGGAGCGCAGTGACAGAAAACAGAGACAGACAGAGCTCTGTGTCTGAACAGCATCAGAGTGTCTGAGGGTGAGAGGAACAAAGAGGCAAAGAAGCCATATTACTCAGGACATGAAAGATTGCCTTACATATGGACATTGTCTATCATGAGAAACCTGCAGTGGAATTAGGACCAACAGAAAAGGCATCCTGAAGTGCACAGAGTGCTTCATAACAGAACAGAACAGCATACGACGGGTCAGAGAAGCGGTTTTACCCAACCCTGATTACGTACAAGAAGAACGTGCATCTTAGCAAAGTGTCAGCTTCCAAACGGGCTTCGGTTTTGACCAAGAAACAGTGTTTGGCACCTAACCGTAATGTCATTAAGAGAAACGTGAGAGGAGATCCAGCTGCTCTTAATGCACCCCTACAAGATTACTGATCCTCCAAAGCCACAGTAGCAGCAGAGCCGGTAGCCTTTACAGCCTTTCTCCTCTGTAGTAATTACCGGCGGAGGGAGACGACGTGAGCGATGTCATGCTCCGACCTGGCTCATCAGGTGCAATAAAACTCGGTGGTCCATGAGTGCTCCGCCCACCCACCTTGTTGTAAAACTGTTGTGTTTACACTTCTCAAATACAGCAGGCACCCTTACCTGAACCCCCAGGCCTCAAGGCACAAAGAGCTCCCTGTGTGGACACAGCAACTCTCGCCTCAATCCCCCTCAATCCCCCTCAATCCCCCACCCTCGTCTCTGTCTTTCTCTCTCTCTGTCTCTCTCTCTCTCTCTCTCCTTAAGCCCCCTGAAACTCTGCATTGTTTCCCTTTAACAAGTTAAAGCATTCGGCTCCACACAGGGAACGAATGGTCACTGGACCTTATCGGCAATGTAGTGAAAGTGTTTAGATGCTAAATAAAAAAAGAAAAAAAGAAAAAGAAAACCAGATGCATAAAAAAAGCAGGCACGCCAGAGCAAACTGCAGAACATTCGAGAACAAATTTTCCTTTTTTTTCCCCCCAGGAACAAAAATAGTCAAATTATTTATATTCGGATATGGAAATGCTGAAGGTAAGAAATACCTGGATACGGATAACGTGGACAAGATATCACAGTGAAAAAGTCCCAGCATCCTAAACAACATAGGCTAATAGCAAAACTGTGGCCAGATCTGCAATGAATGTGAATGCATTCAGCTCTAAGGACATTCATTTTTTAAAATAAATAAATAAATAAATAAATAATAAAAAAAGATAAAGCTTATTCGACCTTTAACCGAAATGCTCTCTGTAAACAGTTCACCAGAACAGAAGTCGCATGGACAGTCAGTCAATTCATTTGACAATGACTTTAAGATCCATGCTGTGATCTTAAAACTGGATGATCCCTTTTAGAATCTCTTATGTGAGAGAGATTTATTAAAAAATAAATCAAATCAAATCCAATCCCCCGGTTCAGCACCACATAGCCGCTCTGGGACTGAGTCATCTGCGCATGCAGTGTAGAGATAGTGGTAGTGTGATCTCAGAGTGTCTTCAGCCAAAGTTTAAAGCGAGAAGCGTTTCAAGTTGGTAACAAAAAAAAAGCAGAACACAATCCTTACGTTATTGATCTCGATCTCTGGGATTCCGCAGATCTGGTCGTGTCGTAATCCTGCAGGTCTGGGCTTCAGCGCAGGAGAGACTGAGAGAGTGTGTGTGTGTGTGAGTGAGTGTGTGTGTGTGTGTGTGAGTGACTGAGGGAGAGGCACAGAGAGAGAGAGAGAGAGAGAGAGAGAGAGATGGTCTCACTTTGCGCTACTGGTGCTGGTTAATATACGCGGAGGAGAGCAGGAACGCCTCCCACCCTCTCCGTGGTAGAAACTGGAGTTTCTGTCCAACTAAACAATAATGAGAACGGACGTGCGACACGTCGGATTTCCCTCCACACCAACACACCAACACAAACATGTCGTGGAGTTCAAAGAGAGACTTGGACCTCAAAGAAAAGGTGCATGAAAGAGATTTGATTTGATTTGATTTGATTTGATAGCACCCTTCTCTTTGGGATTCATGACAACCTGCCGAGCTGCTTCTCATTTTTACACACTCAATAAAGTCCCACTTTGTTTGTCTGACACTTAGACATTCCCTATTTCATTTAGTAATCAACCTCCCAAATCAAATCCCTCCCTTTTTTTCAGTTTTCCATGTTTGCTTTCTGTCCTCCTGTCTTCCTCCTTTAGACTGTTCTTTCTCTGTATTATGGTTCATAGGCTCTTGTCTCTTTATCTCTCCATAACCCTTCATAGCACAAAGAGCCCTTCTTTCGAGGGTCTATTTTTTTTTAACAATGTTACACATTTATTTATTTGCAACTGTTTTTTTTTTTTGTTTTGTTTTGTTTTTTTTAAAATAGTTACACACAATTTACACTAATTGTATTGATTTAAAGTTGTTTTTTGGTACATTATCTAGGTTATATTCTATAACTAACTCTCATTTGTCGAACCCTTAGCAAATTATTTATTCTTTATGGGGATTATAATCTGCCTCCAAAATTCCTATGCTTCTGTAAGACTGCACACTTTTTTTCACACAATTTTAAATGTTTTATTTTATTTTATTTTAAATCTGACATTTTATTGTATTTTGAATATTTAATTTTATTGTATTTTGAATATTTAATTTTATTGTAAATATTTAATTTTATTTCATGAATTAAATTCATAAAATTGTATTATATTTTATTTTATTTTAAATATTTTATTTTATTGTATTTAAAATTTTATTAAATGAAATTAAATACATTGTATTTTATTTTATGGTATTTTTTTATTGCCAGTTTTAATTATTAGTATTATTACTTTTTTTTTTTTTTTTTTACAAAAGTTACAATAGTACACACTAATTGTATAGAGCAAAATGTTTTTGTTGTTGGTGATGTTTTTTTTTTGCATCTGTACATTTATTTCTCTATCTGGATCCTGTCTTTTTGTATTTTTTTCCTTCTTTCTTCTATCATTCTTTCTTTTTTCACTATACTCTATTGTAATCACTGGTGTTTTATCATTTACTACATTACCTAACATGCCTTATTTGTATCCATTATAATTTTTTACTATTCTCAGTCTGTCTCACAGTTCAATGACCTCCATAATCCCCCATAAGTGTTTAATGAAGTTTTTTTTGTTTTTTTTTAAACAGGGTTTACTTAACTATTAAAGCATTTAATGAATTCTACTTGTTCAGTTTTGTCCAGCTAGACTCATATAAAACCCTGGAGGTGTTTATTCAGCACTGCTTTATGCTGTATGAAACATTGTTAATCCGCACTATGCATTATGAGTAGTTGTGGATGTTTTGTGTTTCTTTGGTTGTCTTGTTTTTTTTTTGTTTGTTTGTTTTTTTTTTGCAGTTGTTGCTGTTCTGTTTTATCATTCTTCCTTTTCCGAGTTTCATTTACCTTGCATCCTCTTGGCAATGGCTCACAGGCTTCCAGAGAAGAGGCTTAATATAGGCACAAGAAGGTTTCACCTGTTGCTCAAGTGCTCAGCTGGCCGGCCCCAAGTCTATTGATTGAAGGTTGCATGCTGGTTTAGAGCCACTGCGTGTTGTGTGGCAGACACAGAAAAGGGAAGTTTCAAAATAGAAAATCAAAGAAGTCTTGATTAGGCATGCTGTCTTTTTCCAAATGAGCTTTGGTTGAGAAAGCAGCAAATACACAAGTTATGCACAAATAAATCTCTTTACCTAGAGGCAACTAAAAGTCTGTTGCAGATCCAGTATCTTATTGCTGGATGTGCCAGTTATTCCTTTGAGTTAATGCCCTATTGTAAATCAAGCCCAAATATTGGGCTTTGACCAAAATATTGTTTTCATTCAGCGATCAGAATGGATCTGAATGCATTCAGTCAGTGCCAGCATTTTCTTTAATGAGGAAGGAGGTGGATCAATGGGCCTTGAGTACACAAATAAATGCAAGGCATTAACTAACACCTGACCAAACAATACACACAAATTTCCTGTGGATTTGAAGCAAGCTGCAGCCGAACAACGGAAATGCACATGTGGAATAATTCGGGACCTGCTTTAGGGAACTTCCAGTACAACAGTTCCCACAGACCTGTTATTTAATACAACAGGTGACATTAAATAGCCACAAAGCAACAATGATTGGCCATTGCTTTTTATTTTTTTATCCGCGTGATTAAAAAGCACAAGGAAGAAAACTTCAGGCTGAGGAAGTGACTGGAACAGCAGGCCGGTGAACACATGTCTGGAGCACATTTGTTTCCAGTTAGGGGTCCTGTATGGTCAAAAAATGTCAGAATGAAAGATCGTTGAGGGACGAAAAGCTTTTTCACTGTTATTAAGCCATTTATCAGGCCCAGGGCGCTGTTAGGTTTGCATTCCAGCAGACTGCGAGATATCTCTTGTATCCCCATACCCTATACTTTGAATGATCCTTGGAAGACAAAATGAGTCCAATCTAAATATTTCGGTTCTTCCAGTGAATTTGATTCTGCTCGTTCTGATAGTTTAATCTAATATTGTGCTCAGAGGATGCCTGGCTGCGAAACTGTTTTAGAGACTGAACGGCATTGTGGGAAAGTGCAGTGGATCATGGAGTACTCGTAAAAGTGTTTATTAACCCTAATCCATGTAATAAACCCAAATGATATTTGCATCCAGGGGACCTAGGAAAAAGTTTCATTTTGACAAACTGTGTTAAATGAGGACTTTTGACTGGCCTTTCAGGAAAACACACCTACACACACACAAACACACACACACACAAACACACACACTTACACACAAACACACACACACACACCTACTCACACACCTACACACACACACACACATACACACACAAACACACACACGCACACACACAAACACACACACACCCACACACATACACATGCACACACACAGACACCTATGCACACACACGCACACACACACACACACTGAAACACACACACACACACACACAAACACACAAACACAAACACACACACGAACAAACACAAAAACACACACACACACACACACACAAACACACACAAACACACACACACACACAC
>JANCOA010000012.1:616036-629739 GCA_024363135.1 Leptodoras oyakawai | reverse complement strand
TAAGGGCCTTGCTCAGGGGCCCAACAGTGGCAGCTTGGTGGTGCTGGGGCTTGAACCCCTGACCTTCTATTCAGTAATTCCTTAACCATTGAGCCAACCTGCCCTAGACACCAGTCACACCATCATCAGCACAAGGTGGTAATACACTGTGGATGGTATATGGATACCAGTCCAGATACCAGTCCATCACCAGTCCATCAATTCTATTGGCATGGTTTTCAAAGGTGGGAGGAAACTGGAGGAAACTCCCATGGATACAGAGAGGACATGAAACCCCACACAGAGAATGATCCAGCACTAATAATCCATTTGTATAAAATGAAACGTGTTTGTTTCAGTGACATCATGGACCTCTTTACAAACGTACAATATCTTTCAGACTCAATAGGAGGTTGATGAACAGCAGCTTACCTCCAGAGTGGCCACTAGCAATAATTACCAGCCCTTAGAACAGTTATGTGGGAAGGAGTGCAAACCTGTTACGTCTTTATAAGTCCTTTGAAAAGCTCACTAAAAGTACCCTCAGTGAGAGTGAAGGGGACAGGCAGAGGTAGTCTACATGCTGGGACACTTGAACCAGGTGAGCTGTTCATTAAACACCAGGTGTGTATCGTCTCAATTACACTGCTGCCCGACCACCTAATTACTGGCCTCTCTGCCCAGGTCAGTCACTCCAGCAGGGGAATCTGGGAAATCACAGACCGGCGCTGATTTTAGGACTGGGGAGGGACAACCCCAATGAGCGCATTTTATGGCCCCTGAAAACCAGAAGTGCAAGTGATTATCCACATAGTTCTTATTTTAGCATGTGTTCTAGCAGGACAAACCTTCATCATTAGAGTAAAACTAGATGAACCAACAGATTGTTGGTTTAGTGCTTCTTATAAATCTTGTCTATTCTAGGCAAGAGGTTCTCTAAGAGTTCCTTGCTTTCTAAGTAGTTTCTACCTTGAGGCATTTTCGAAAGACAGTCACGCAGTGGTAGGGTTTTACATTTAAAGTCATACACAAACACATTCACACACTTGAGGATTAAATCCAAGCCTATCAATGTGATGGTATGCTTTTGGGGGATGAGATGAAACCAGGAAACCAGCAAACACCTCTCAGAACATGACAAGAGATCACATAAAATTAGAGAGGTGCATTTCCTTAAGAAAATGCGAGTGTGATTGCAGCGAAGCTGACATTAGTATCAGCACCATTAGCATTTGTGTGTGTGTGAGCACATAGTTTGGGGCGAAAGGTGCCAATACCATTAGCTCACACAGAAGTTTGGGGGTGCCAATACTTTTGAACAAACACAGGAGAGTTTGTGTGTGAGAATATAGTAGCTGGTCATAGTGTGTATACAAACTGTTATTCAAGCAGAAGTACTGGTGACAGAAAATTAGAAACTGAAATGAAAATCAATGGGAGTGGATGGGAAAAAAGGGGGATAAAAACGAGTGTGGAGGGAAAACGAGTGCAGGGATCCCTTAGCCTTATACAAGCGCACCGATCCCGACCATGATGGAGGTTTTAGAGCTGGAATGGTGTCGATTTTTAAAAAATTGCGGCAGATGACATCCAGACAAAACTACCTCGAATACTCCTGATGGATAACAATAGTGTGATTGCCTACTGCCTACTGCAATCACACTAACTCCAAACAGATTATAGCCTGAGCTCAGGACCAAACCAAGGACCCTGAAACTTGTGATATTGTTGAAGTATTTGAGTCAGATCTTTTCACCCACTCAGATTCTGAGTCCACTCAGTCAATTCTACTCTTGTGTCGGTGTAGTGTTTTTTTCCCCACCACAGTGACAGTGATAAACCTTTCCATATTTCATTCTCATTTTCATTAATAAAAAAACAATAAAAGTGAAACAGGTCGTATTGTATTTGTTGGTCCTATGTATTTTGATAGGTAATGTTGCCACTGTAGGTGAAATTGGACTTGTTTTTTAGGTCTCGCTTCCTCCAAAGACTTCCAAAAATACTAAAGTCTTGGTCTAAACTCTTTAAAACCCTTTAAGTTGACTTGATATAGGCATGCTCGTCATCCTCGCTAGTTTGTACACCACCCTGCCACCCAATAAAATGGGCCTGGTAGCGTTTCTATATTTCCTTAAAAATCTCCATGTATACCTGTAGTCCATAAAGTCTTAAACTGCTCAAGGTTACCTAATTCATACAGAACATCCATAGGGACTGTGATAACCTCCCAAATCAAATCCCAAAGAGCCACTTGAGCAAGACCCTTAACCCTTAACTGTTTCGCCCTTGTTCTTGCATTGTATCCTTGATAAATACAAATGATAAATAAATGCATCTGACAAATGAATACACTTCTGAACCAAAAAAAGGTTCTGTTTGTTTGAATGTGAATGATATTTTATGTGTCTGTGTAGACTAGCGTCATAGATATGAGCCCGACTCCATACACACATAAACACGTGTTCATACGACCTTGGGTTACATGGTACTCCAGTGTAGAAGTCTGTGAAACTGGGATTCATGTTAAAACAAAATTCCAAGAAGAAATGTTTTGCATTTTGGACTCTGGCACAAAGGATGAAATAAAAAAAATAAATAGATTGATAACTAACAGGATCAAGCAGAAAGTAAAAGGTGACATGACATCATTAAGAGGATTCAGAACTGCTATTAACAAGGGATCTCCTAAACTCTCTGAAGAATACTTTCACATCACAGGAGTGAGATGACTAATCCAGCACAAAGGCTATTGTTCTTAACACGTCTTATCACAGAGCTAAAAGAAAAGCTTTACCAGGGCCACAGTTCTGTATAGGCATCTGTTCACTCTGCAGGCTGGCGTGGCTGTGGTGAGCAGACGATGTGTATTGGGCCCATGTAGGGCTAATTAGTGTATGAAGAATGAGGAGACAGAACTCATTAGGCCCAGCGAAGGCTGAGCATACTGTCGCCCTCTCGCCTAATAATGTTGAATCCACTGCAAAGCCGAGACACATAACACTTTATCAGATGTCCGCTTGTTCAGGATTAACCCTGCTGCTGATGTGCTCTTGCTCATCATTCGCACTCCTCCGTTTCACTCTCCTTTGATTCTCTGGCTACCTTTTCACCTGTCTCTCTCACTTTGAGTTGGCAAGCAGGTCGTAATTGACCTGGTGTTTTTCATTCTTCATTATCACCGCTGATGCTTCATGATGAGGCTGAACTAAGCGCTAGAGTTCAGGTTGCTCTGGTATCTATAATGGCTCCTTAAGTGACGTGTCAAAGTCTTCATAATTACACCAATCGAAAAGATTTTTTTTTTTCATACTTTAATGATTCTGCGTGATTTTACCAGCCTAGCACTTTGGTATTTTTATTTTTTTGTAAACATTTTAAAAAATAATAGCTTTGATTAAGTAACATTTAGTAATACTTATAAAAAACTGTGTTTAAAAAGCGCTGTAGATTTGTAGAAAAATGTCTGGGCTTACAAAGCAGTAAGCGTGATGTTTCCACAGAGGAAACCAAGGCAATGAACAAGGAACTAACCCAATTTTAGTATCATAAGACTTCCACTCTATTTTAGTCCTCTCGCCTGTACCAGTAATTAAGCATGTAATTATTAAATAATCGTCTTTTGAGACGTGTGTGAGCAGCCTGGGGTGAATTTGCATCAAATCTAATGTGGCCACCATGTGTGAGAGAGCAGTCAGGGCAGACTAGGCATGGAGAGTCTAGACCTCTAAAACCTCTAAAACCTCGTGTCTTGTGGTGAAATGTCTTCAATTTGGTCACCTTTGGCCCAGATGATGAGAGCTAGACATGATTGAGAGTAACCAGAACCCTGGATTTAAATCGTGTGGAAATTCAGTACAATCAAATAGCAATCAATTGATTCGAGTAGATGTTTTCCTATAAGAACATATTCTAGAGCCATAGTGGGGGAATAAAGCTATAAAGATATGGAATCTGTTTAGTTGTTTTTTTCCGTTCAATGTAAGACTTATTGTAGTTATAATGAAGTTATAATAAGTATAAGCTTAAATGACTGGTCACTTCATTCGAAAGTAAATTTTCATTTAAGCTCCAATAACCTAAAACAAAATGCATAGAAATACCATCAGCCTGAATCACAACGCAAATGTACACAGGGTTAATGAGGTTTATGTTCTGTGAGTGCAATGATCAAGAATTAAAAGCTCCAGGCTTCCAGTGATGCACATGTGTGTAGTATTTAAGTAGTTAAACCGACACTGCCTTTTCACACTAGAGGGCTTCTCCGGGTTGCAGAAAGAGCTTTGAGCCGTGCTGTGATAGAGGTCTGTTACAGGGCGACTGATGGGTATTTTAAAATGACTATAGCCTCTAATTAGGTGTGTGCAGGACATCTGGAGTTTTAAGTATACATTTGTCTTCTGGAATGGATTTGTCCAGTCAGAAATGGTGATTTCTCAAGGCCTTTTTTGAACCCTAACCTGGCCCGAGCATGTGTCCTGAAATTGCTTTGTGGAGATGGATGGATATAATAATAATAATAATAATAATAATAATAATAATAATAATAATAATAATTTTGACGTTGAATTCCCACCAACCCCAAGTTTAATCTTTTCAGTTGGTGAATGAAGCACAACCTCAGTAGGCTGTTATTTAACAGCACATAGGCCCTACATAGACACATATGCTGTATATAATGAGGTGATGTCTGTCTTTGCATGCCTGCGCAACATTGTTACAGAAAATGTTATATGCCTAATGCATAGAATGCCAATCCACCTTTAATGACAGTGTGAATATGAATAATAAATGGCAGAAACAGAAACAGTGATATTTCAGGCATGTTGTGGGTGTAGAGCTGCACTGACTGGCTGACTCCTCTGCACAAATTTTGCGCCAGCGCCGTGTTTGCCCCCCCGTCGTTCATCTGTCTTGAAAATGTGCCCTCGGGGCTCCTCGAATCACTGATGCCTCACCTCATTTCCTCTCTTTAATAAAGCAAGATGAATTGGGCCATGGCGTCATGTCATGGTGTGAACCGTTTAATGCGCGGCGCGTTCCGAATGAAACGCTGAACGCTGATTACTGTAGCGCTCACGATCTTTTACTGAGCGCGACCGGCGAGGAAAATGCGCCCGTTGATACACATATCTGCCTCAATAAAAGTGCACTGGCCTAATCAAGGGAGTGAGGGAGTATCCTTAAAGCATATGCTCAAACCTCTTCATGCTCGCTAAACAAAAATCCTGATGTAGCGTATTAACGTTCACGTTCGTTTTTAGTTTCCTTACTGCTTTTCGTATGATTTACTTATTTTTCCCATGTTCCCTTTTTTGTTTTAGTTTTTTCTTTGCATAAACATTACATTGTGTATGCATGACATCACATGGACAGTTTGAGGGCATTACAGAGCTTATTAAAATGCACTTCTGGGTGTGATCACATGCTACTCACATAACCCAATCACGTGGGAACAACATGAGGTATCCTACTGTATGTGATGTTTCTGCATGTAGCAGCTTTATAATAAAGTTTATAATAAAGTTTATAATAAAGAGCAAATCCAGGCCTGCGCAGGCAAAAAAAAGAGTAAAGCAAAGTAGAGGAACCTAACATGGGGTAAAATGTAACTTGGAGCTTTTTGTTATTACGCAAGGTCAAGCAGTGTGTACTTCTGGCCAAATATGATAATAATCTGCAGCCAAGTTTCACAAATATTTGCCTTTGTTCTCAATAAAATCTGTGTCCAAAAGTGTTTTGAGGATTTTTTTCCATCACAAGTTTGTGTGTGTGTGTGTGTGTGTGTGTATAAATTATAGAATCCAACCTTATAATATGGTGAAACACATACCCAATTCACAGCAAGTGTTCGCTTTTTAATTAAAAAAACATATTGTATATAAATGAATGCTTGGATTGTGTTGACCTGTACGTCTTTACGTACACAGTTTGTTCAGAAATTATATTTGTTTTGTATTAACATAGAATTGTCATAGAATATGTTACATTGAATAACATAGAATTGTATCAAATCAACTTTGCTGTCACTAATGTATCAGCCTTTTTACAAACTGTTACCACTAAACCCCTCTGTCTGTTACAGTAAACTCTACGCATGGAGAAAGCTGTAACCCTGTAACATTGCACATCCATCCCTTTCATCCCTTTCAGAAGAACTGTACATGAACGGTAGGTGCTAGAACCCGACTTCACCCACAAATGGATATAGTCTCCTTCCTAAAATAATGGCCTAAGTCATTTTTTGACCAAAATATATATATATTTTTTTTGTCTAAATCACCTCCTCACCATGCCGTCCACCGCAGGTAAAATCGCATTAATCGTCCTTAGTTTAACAGATCATGTGATTACAGGGGTAGACCCTGTAATAAAATAGCCTATGTCAGGAGTATGACTTTTTGTTCAGTTTCCTGACAAGCCTGAAAAAAATGACTTAGGCCATTATTTTACATTTACATTTACGGCATTTGGCAGACACCCTTATCCAGAGTCACTTACATTTTTCTCATTTATATCATTTATACTGCGCAGTTGAGGGTTAAGGGCCTTGCTCAAGGGCCCAACGGTGGCAGTGCTGGGGCTTGAACCCCCAACCTTCTATTCAGTAACCCAACACATTAACCACTGAGCCACCCCTGTCCCTAATGATTTAATGATTTAATGATGTCGATAGGTGACGATATGATGCTTGTTTCACATCGTGATAAGATGGGCTGTATATACAATAAACCCAAGGTACACAGAACAACACAAAACGAAGCTATCAGATTTTCTGAACTGTCTGATTGCCTGAAAGCTCATGCCTACTTTATGTGGCTAAGTATTAATTCAGTCAACAGGGAGCACCTGAAATGTAAACCACTGGATGAGAGGCCTGCTGGTCAAACCCTATATGGTATAACATGCTTAGTTACACCGTGATGTGTCTTGGTAATCACCAGATACACTACAGTACCTATAAGTCTAGGCTATAAGTGTGAAGATGCGGTGTTTCCGTGCACTGCCTCTGTGAATATTGACTTATACAGGAGATCATGAGCACCACTTGACTGGAGAAGAGGATCAATAAGCCCTGTACTTATTCCGGCACCTCAAGAGGAACAAATTCGCCAGGCTTGATCTCACATCGTCCTGGGACAGTTTAAAGGTTAATAAATCAATTTCATCTTGATCAAATGATCCAAAATCAAAGGCCAGGAAGCCAGGGATTTTTTGAAATAGCTGTCTTTGAAACAGTCGGAGAGGATTAAACGTGTATAGTGCAGAAAAGCGGTGGCGCCTGTGGCCTTTCCTAATACGTCTGAATCAGGAGTGAAGGAAACAGCGAGTCATGTTTTCATTGGGAGAGGCGAACTGTGCCGAATAAATTATAGCTGACATTTGGGTCTTGATGAAAAGGTTGAGCCTGAGACACGGTAACTAAATAATGTTGAATGGTCAAATGCTTCGGGCAACGTTTCCGAATCCATTTCCCAGCAAAACTGCGTCCAGCAGCAATAAGAGCCTTTTAATTGGTTTGCCCAGTGAGTAAACCACTTCCAAATGCAGGGGGCATTTCAGCACAAGTGCCATATGTCCCAGCGTGTGATATAGCCTACTGCACCTCATGCATCGTGACTGAAGGTGTGCTAGTTTGAGCACTGATATTCTGCAACCATTATGGGCACTGTTGCACTTCTTTATTGTCCCTGTGCTGAAGGTCTTTAGGGCAGTTTCTAGTGTCTCTAGGGCCCTTCCTTAATTTAGCCTGCAGTAACGCTTCCCTTACTTCCACATAATGGATGACCCCACACACCAGCATGCAGGAAAGGTTTAATTAAATCATATTCCAATCATAATCCATGTTGTTAATTAAACTGGATAATTTATAAGTACAAAGGGGGGTATTTATTAACTGCTCTCCAGTGCTGGTGCTACGGCAGCGAATTAGAAAGAGTCTTACCCCCACCACCACCACCTCCTCCACCACCACTACCTCCTCCCCACCCCATCCTCTCTCACCCCCCCAATTCTCTCTCCTTTTTCTATTGATGCCTCCACATGATTGATAATGAGACAGTGACTGCTGTACTATTTGTCTAATGGCTGTGCAATTAAATCCCCTTGTAAATGACCCATGCCTCATTTCGTTCTAATCTATGGAATTTTGATTGAATTTGTCAGTGCTAATTGAAAAATACTGCTATTTAATGTCTGCATTGCAGTTGCGGCTCAGGCTTGCTTTAATGAGACAGTGTCCCTGTGACCCTGTGCAGGAAAGGGAGGGTGGAGAGGGTCTGGGGTTGGCAGAGCAGAGGTCATGGTTTTAGGGTGGGTGCAGAAAAGGTACCTATAGATTAAGAATAATTTGAGCCATGCACAAAAAAGGCCATCACAGATTTTAACGATGTGATTGGAGCACTTGATTATAATAAATAAATTAGTATGTTGGTTCAGATCTTTGAGAGCAAATGTTTCACTAAATTCAGCATAGGTGACGGTGTTGGATTTGTATGAATACATTATGCAATTGTAAAAAAAAAAAAAAAAAAATCAAATCCACCTATGTTTAATATATCATCATATAACTTAACATTTTATTAGCCATTATTTATAGGGCTAGATTTTGTTTACACACAAATCATAAAGAATTTGGCTAAATTGTATTACTGGGATTTTGTGTCATTTAAGCAAATGCACTAAAATGATTCGAGTGACATAAAGCCATAAATCACCCCGTGCCTCATTTTCTATAAAACATACGAGTACAGTCAATCTTTTCTTGTTAAGTAGAATTGTCTCCAGAATTACTTAGAACAAATATGTATCTTACATTTATGCAACACTGTCTTGCATTTCAAATGGTTTTAGGCAACATGTCATATAATCATACAGCTTCTTGAGCATGACATTGTCTTTCAGTTTGATATATTCTGCTGCTGTGCATGTTGGGAGGGTGTACATAGGGCCAGAAGATTCACTGACAGCTGAACTCAAAGAATGCACAACATATTTACTTGGTTATGTTTTACTGTAGTGTGTATATACAGTATTTAAGTCTGGAATGCATAAAAATGTCCTGCACGCACTTGTCATTAAAGCTGCTTTGGTCACCTGTATGCCCGTCAGAGATCATATCTGAAAGCAAGAGACACCAGGCTCTCCTCTGGAGGAACTGGAGAACATGCACAGGGTTACAGTATAGAACATTGTTCATCTTTTTATTCACCTTATGCACAGTTTTATACTGATCATACCTGCATATGCAGTCCTAAGATTCGCTGTTAAGATTCACAGGTAAGGTATGAAGTTACTGTTGAAATGATTTCCTCAAGCAGAAATGCAGAGGCTTGGTGCTGGGTTAAAGGAACAGTTTTATACTGTGGGGTACTGACTCTGACCCAAGGCGACTCTCCGTGTCAAGGCGTTCAGATGGACCAATAAGAACGGCGGATCAGGTTGTGGGCGTGGCCTCTGCGAGCAGTCGGGGTGCTTAAACTGAAGGAGCGCAATTCAAACTCTCACATCAGCAGCTGATCATAGAGGCTAACGTGGCTGAAATAAAGTCAAAGGAACGCGAAGTGGACAACTACCAATATATGACGAAAGGTATTTTGGTGAACTTTTTGGGGGGCAAACTGACTTTTTACATTTAGTAGCCTGTTCTGCTCGCTGCATGGAGAAGCGGCGCTAGGCTGAGGCGCAGTGGTCTGGCTGAGGAGCGCGCAGTGCAGCCGGTCGCAGGATTACCGGAAAACACGGCGTTGTGGCCGCTGCTCGTGTCAGCAGCTGCGCTGGACACAGGAACCTTCTTCCTCTGCGCTTTTTTGGCTCTCACCTGACGCACACACACACACACAAACTCACACACACACAGACGCGCACAGGGATTGTAAGGCGTTAAAGTGATTCCGGTGGGATTGGAGGCGAATGAAAGTTGCGGGGAGAGCCGCTCACTCTGCGCCTGCGTAACCTTCCTAACTCTTCACCCGAGTCTCAGCTAGACGAGCTTATGAGTGCGGCGTTCGGTTCGTCCTTCGCGATGATGCAGCGTCCGGTGGGAAACACCACTGCCTTCAGCATCGACTCGCTCATCGGCGGCTCTCAGCAGCCCAGTCCGGGACACTTCGTGTACACCGGCTACCCCATGTTCATGCCCTACCGTTCTGTGGTGCTTCCTCCTCCTCCTCCTCCTCCACCTCCTCCTGGTCTGACTCAGGCGCCTCCTCACCACCAGCTCGCCGCTTTACCGGCCGCTATCCCGGGCGCTTTCTGCTCCAGTTTGGCGCAGGGCATGGCGCTGACCTCCACGCTCATGGCCAGTTTGCCCCAGCATCCGGAAGCGGCCCGGAAGTTCGGCACGCAGGCGCTGCACGCGGCGTTTGACAAATCCCATGAGATCCGACTGGACGCGGAAGACGGCAAAAGTTTCCTGACCAAAGAGACCGCTGCGCTCCTGCCCTTCCACGACGAGGCTCTGCAGTCCGCCACAGGTTAGCACTGATAAAGCACTAGCAACGGACACGGTGTGTGTGTGTGTGTGTGTGTGTATATATATATATATATATATATATATATAGCTAATGTGGCGTCATATCTAGAATGTGTGCATACAGGAAGCATATGAATGTTTGTACATTATAAATCATAGCCCTGTTTGTTTTTCTGTTCTGTTCCATTCCCAGAAATAATACTACATTTAATTAGCCTTGCTTCAGGTTTTAAATGTGTTCTTGAAAGTGCAGTTATGTTAAAGGTATATAAAAACGCACTAAAGATTTCAGTAACATGGCACCTTTATTTCTGAGAGTGTGATCTTATGATCTTATGTTTTTATTAAGGCCTACTGAAAAAAACTATTTTATAATACCAACATTACAGGCTTAGTTATTTAGTTGATTGCACTGAAGGACATGTGCATGTGCTAAGCATGTGTTAAACTTTGTAGATGGGAGCCTCGGCGCTGCAGTGATAAGGCTCCCTCCTCCTGGGGATGTTATCTGTGTGACAGTAATGCGTGGGAATGAATCACAGTGGCGAGTGTTTCATTTAGAGGAATGAGCTCGTGCGCTAAAGATAAAAGAGGGACTGCTGTCTTGTAAAATGTCACTCGATTTGTTAATGACAAAATAACGATTTAACGGCCTCGGGAAATGCAGTGTTATGTGTGTGGCACCGAAAAGTGCAGTGACATGAAAGCCACTTATCAGGTGTGGATTAAAGGCCTTCAGTGAGCAGCGCCTGAAGGCGAGGTGCACATGACTTCCTTAATTTAGTCCAGTTTAATTGAGGGATGGAGGAAAAGCCTGTGCTGCTTCAGGATTTCACTGAAGTTAAAGCGAAAGGCTTCATCAGTTAAACCTGTACGTAAAGTTTAAAGGACATTCCTGGTTATATAATAGCCACAAATTTACAATAAAGCGTCATAAAAAGCGGGGTATATATATAGGACTAATTGGCTAATCCGAATTTCGTTGTTTTATTTTTAATTTAAGAAATTAAGTGAATTAAATGCATGTAAATGCAGTCTTTGTTTCCATTAAGGACCTTGTGAATGAGTCTTTTACAATGTTGATGGTGCTACAATTAATTAAAGAGGCTCTTGGACATTCTGTAAACATTTTTATGGCAAAAAGCTTGTTTTATTGGTTTATATTTTATTTGCAACCGCAAAAATGGTAAAAGTGGCATCAGTTAAAAGGTTAATTTAGGAACAAATATTTCTCTATACATGGCTAACGGTTCCAGAGTTAATAATAATAATAATAATAATAATAATAATAATTTAGATAATAATAATTTAGATAATAATAATAATAATAATAATAATAATAATAATAATAATAATAAAAAGAATAATAATAATAATAATAATAATAATAATAATAATAATTGTTACTGGAACCTTTTGTGTTCTGCTGTTTTGCGGTTTTGCCGTTATGAATTCTCCAAGTGCCACAAACCGACGAACCCTTTAGGAGCCAAACAGGAACAGGTTCTCCTACAGCATCTCTTCTGGCGCGTTTATTTGAAGTCTGTCACCTCTGATTAGCTTGTTTTTGGTACCTCTCCAAAACAGACTCCATGCGTAATTGTGCGTAAAAGTGTCTACACTAAACAGTGCGCACGACGCAGCAGCCTGCACACAGTTTGAATAAGTCTGTGCCTATCATCACAATGCAGAATAATTTGAGAAAGAGTAAACCTAAGTGATCCGATTCCGCTGAATCTTCCCACCCACAGTACGAGGCCATGGCAAAGACGACCCCAAGGAAGACGAGTGCACCAGGAAGGACGAGAGCTTCTCCATGGACAGCGACCTTGACTACAGCTCGGATGACAACATGGCCCCTTCGTCCAACCCTCTGTGTGCCAAAGACGACGGCGAGGCGAGCGCGGGCCTGGAGGACAGCACGCGCTCCGGGAGCGGCGCCTCGGGAGGGAAAAACCGGCGGCGGCGGACGGCGTTCACCAGCGAGCAGCTGCTGGAGCTGGAGAAAGAGTTCCACTGCAAGAAGTACCTCTCTCTGACGGAACGCTCGCAGATCGCGCACGCCTTGAAACTCAGCGAGGTGCAGGTGAAAATCTGGTTTCAGAACCGCAGGGCGAAGTGGAAACGCGTAAAGGCGGGGAACGTGAACACAAAGGCGGGCGAGCCGTCCCGAAACCCCAAAATAGTGGTCCCCATTCCTGTGCATGTGAGTCGCTTCGCCATCCGGAGCCAGCATCAGCAGCTGGAGCAAGGCAGGCCGTGACACTGCGCTGGGCTTTGGACTTAAAAAACGAACACAACTAACGCGAGTGACTCGTTTACAAACGTCTTATGTGAAATATGAATATAGTACATGTACACGCGGATACACTGCGTTTAGAAGCAGTGTCGGCTTGTCTGAACGGAACGGACTTTCCGGTTACGCACGAAACTGCACACTTTTGTACTAAATAATGCCGCAAAATAGCACGCCTCCAGAAGTATTATTATAGGTAGTGTGCTATTTTGACATTCAGTGTAATGCGGTTTGGGACGCGGCCCACGTTCTGGTAACTGGGCACACAGACAGAAGCAGAGAGAGAGAGAGAGAGAGAGAGAGAGAGAGAGAGGTGCTGTGGACCAAATGATGAATAAACGAATTCCCTGTAGATTTCAAAGAACGTAAGAATGTGAAGTCCTCTTTTGTTTTGTTTATGTGTACCCTTCTTTAGGTGTGTGTGCGCGAGGGAGTGAGTGTGTGTTTGCTTTTTTCCTTTTTTTAATGAGATAATGAAGAGGTGATGTATGAAATGGAGCACTTTTCCGGCTCTGATCTACTGAAGCACTGAATAAAAAACAGTCATGCCTTCAAGATCATGGTCTGTTCTGTAAACACGTGTTTTTATTTGTTCTGATTAGTTCTTCAGTTTCCTTTTCTGTTCGTTTGGTTTTTTGTTACTTCATGGGGGCACGCTGCTAATTTATTTGATATTGTGCAAAGAGTTGCTAACATGCGAAGAGTTTATTGAGTTGAGATTGTGTGCATTAAAGTGGACCGTGGTTGTGAAAGACTTGTATGTGGTGTTTTTTTAAATAATAATAATAATAATAATAATAATAATAATAATAATGTTCTGGATTAAATAAGTAATAAATAAATAAAAAATAATAATAAAAAAATACTTATAATAATATTTGTATTTATTTATTTGTATTTAATTATTATTATTATTTCTATGACATAAAGCAGAGTCATCTTGTTGTATATATA
>JANCOA010000012.1:334066-348740 GCA_024363135.1 Leptodoras oyakawai | reverse complement strand
CAGAGTTGCCGGCTGGGCACCGGCTCCCCCGTAACTGGGAATAAGCGGTACAGAAAATGACTGACTGACTGACTGACTGACTATTCTGTGTGTGTGTGTGTGTGTGTGTGTGTGTGTGTGTGTGTATGTGTATATCTCTGTATGTAAACTCCCTGGACAAAAAGTCACCTTACGTTTGAACTTAATAATTTGAACTTACTTTATTACGTTATTTTATGTTCATGTTCATGTTATACTTACGTTTACGAGCATGCTGGTCACTCACAAGATAACACCTCGCAACGTATACAGGTGTATGTTCCCTGGACAAAACATTTGTCACCTTATGTGGTAGTAACTTCCAGCTGCTGCAGATAGCATTGCACAAAGATAATCAGATTATACATACATGCAGGCTATGGGATGGGATAAAGACCCATATGACTGTACGATTTGATACACCTGCAAATTCAGCTACTTCTTTCTCATAGGCATACCGAAATACAATCAGTCGTTTTTGACATTCGTTAACACCTGCTTTGCAAACCTTTTTCCACACATCGAATAAGACGAATAACACTGCACTGTACCACCTCTTCTCAATCTATGAATCCAGTCACGCACACCCCACAGGTATTTATAGAACAATCATCCTAGTGCAGTGCCATCTGCAGGAGCCTGAGGTTACTACCACCTAAAACAAAAAAAAAATTTGTCCAGGTAACAAAACACCTGTATATGAGGCGTTATCTTGTGAGTGACCAGTATGCTCATGGCAAGGCGACATGAATTAACAGAGTTCAAACGAGTCATAATAGTGGATGCCAGATGGATGGGACAATGGCTTTCCAAAGTTGTACAGGCATTTAACATGCCTCAATCCACAGTGTCATGTATGTAGTAGAGGACTGGAAACATGTGGTCCGATGAGTCACAGAAGCAATTGTTTCGGGCTGCTGGTAGGCTTTGTGTGTGGCCCACACCCCATGAAGCCATGGACCCCATTTGTCAATAAGGCGCTCTGTAGGCTGGTGGTGGGTCAGTACTGGTGTGGGGTGGCCCCTCAAAACTCCAAAATCAAAGTTTCAAAAAAGACTCAGTAATGAGCATCTCCTCCATTCTTGTTGATCACTTCAAACAACCGTTAAGGCATGCTTGATTCCAGCGTTTCCAGGAGGCTACTGAGAACGTTGTTCCAGGTGTTGAAGATGGCTTCACGAAGGGCATCCACTGTAATGAGTATAGTTCTCAAACTGGGGGCCGCAAGGGGGCACTAGGGGGGCCACGGAAAAGCAGTTTTATTTATTTATTTATTTTTTTTATAAAATTTAAACGGCATACTCCAGCAGAATTTTGAGCCAGCATTGGTAATGAATACGAGGAACTAACACTTCAGGCCATGAGGGTACTCTTGCCTTTCCCAACAACATGTCTTTGCGAGACATCTTTTTCTCAACCACGATGTTGTTTTATTTTTGGGCCAGGGGGCACAGTGGCATTTACCATTCAAAAAGGGGGCCCCACATTTAAAAAGTTTGAGAACCGCTGCAATAATACACACAAAGCAGTACGAAGAGTACAGACAGGAACTGGGTCTATAGATTGAGGCAAAACATTAAAAAGAAAGTAAAGATAAGGAGGGCATGATCAAACGTTAAGAGTAGGAGGTAGGTTGTAGGCAAGATTGAAGAGATGAAATTTCAGGTTTGATTTGAAAGTGGAGATTGTTTGACCGATAGAGGAAGAGAGTTCCAGAGTCGGGGAGCAGATCTAGAGAACGCACGGTCGCCTTTGAGGTTAGACAGTGGGATAAAAGGTAGAACAGCTGAAGAAGACCTGAGAGAGCGAGAGGGTTTATAGGAAAGAAGATCAGACAGGTAAGAAGGGGTGAGGTTGTGAAGAGCTTTGTAGGTGAGCAGAAGAATTTTAAATTTTAAGAATTTTAGATGAAAGCATGTATGAGAATTTCTGCAGCTGATGGAGAGAGGGATGATCTGATTTTAGCAATATTGCACAGATGAAAAAATGAAATTTTAACAACGGAGTTAATATGGGCAGTGAACGAGAGAGTTGAGTTGAAGATGACACCAAGATTTCGGATCAGTGGGGAGCTACATCATCTTCATCATCATCATCATCTTTTCTTTAAGCCATGAAATGTAGCCATAGGTGCTCATATGGCAATAAAAACCAGTACTGTTTCTACTATTCTCATAACACTTCTGTAAACATCTGTAAAGCAGAGCCTTGTATATATTACTTGCAGCCAAAGAAATTAAAAAAAATTTCCATATTACTTGCAATAGTTTTTTACTACCCGAGAGGGCAAAATGACAAAATATTATATCCTGCAGCTTTAATATAATCTGAATATATTGAGACAAAAGTAGAGCATCTCAAACAATGCCTTTTTATATTTGTAAACTATTTTTTTATTTTATTACAAATTAAAATTTCTCAGTAGATATTTAAGCATGATCATAAGTGGCAGGTTCCAAAATGGAGCAATACTGTCATACTCTTCTTAAAAAATGCTTTGCTTTGTGCAGTCTCCTGCAACCATTTTGCTTTCTACCTCAGGCATGAAGAATCGTGAAGAAAGGTCTAAACACTTCTTTGACTCTGGGCCTTTGATGGAGGAGGATGAAGGCATAGCACTACATGAGAGGGTAAGAAGGATAAGAAAAAGAAATGTCATGATACCACTGAGTATCAGCCAATATCGATACCCAACCAGGGTGTCTACTTTATAAACTATGTTAAAGCTTTAAAATGATTTTTAAAACTGAATCACATTAAAAAGGCTACATGGTTAAAGGCTACAAGGTACATGGCTACAAGGTACATGGCTAAAATTGTGACTTGCACAAAAATGCTTCAGTGCCATCTCTAATAAGCAAATGGTGTTCTCAACTGTTTGAACAGAAAAATCTCCAACTGACCAAATTAATATGAATAATATGACTAATTGCATGTTTTCTTGCATCCTTTTTTTCATAGACAAGTACTAAGATCAAAGACAGTACCTTTCACTACTTACTCACTACCAGTGATCTGGATGGCCTACTGTTAGAGCCATGGTTGCATGTGCCAGTTACCTTTACACTTGCTTATGTTTCAGACTGCCAGTGTGGTTTCTTTCTGGAACTTGTATAAATGGTATAATAAAAAGTTGTCACAAGGATTTCTATTAAGGATGAGTCATTCTAGTACTGATGCTGCTCTCTATAAATGATGGGAATTGCTTAGTCTATTAGTACTATGCTTTATTGAGGATGTACTTTTGCTGATCTTTGTTGCAAATGAGACACATTCACTGTTCTGTTCATCTGGTGTATTGAGTATTTGAATCACTTCACAGTGCCCTTTTTACAGAATGAGAATTACTCAGGAAAGAGCCATTCAAACTCACCAAAGAACTGGTGAAGGTGGTCTGAGAACTCCATGTTGCTTTAAAAAAAGTCTGCCAGTGGTGATGCTTTTCATGCTGCCCAAGAGGTGTGCTGGTCATAACGTGTCAGATGGTATAATGGAAGACGTTTGTGGACACTAGACCTTCACACCCATATGTTGTGAACATCCAATTCCAGATTTAAAAATGAAACTGTCAGCATAACAGCCAATATTCTAGACAATCAAGTAAACTGGGCCTTAGTGTTGTGGTGGGCTCTACACTTGATCCTGAATTGGCATGTCTGTCCACTTTTGTGAAAGCAAAGAAATCAAGTTTCATAGCAGTTAGAATGTGGAAATGTGCATTTTCAGAACTGTGGCCACAAAGCACTGATGTTTGTATTTGCAAAGTATGAAGAAGATACAGTGCCATGAGTAGTATTTGCCCCCTACCCAATTTCTTCTATTTCTGCTAATTTGTCACATTTAAATGTTTCGTATCAAACTCATTTTAATATAAGATGAAGACAAAATGAGTAAACACAAAATGCAGCTTTGAAATTAGATTGATTCAAAACCTATATCACCCATGTGAAAATGTAATTGCCCCCCAAAACCTAATATCTGTTGTGCCATCCTCTACAGTCAAATGTTTATGATAACTTGTGATAACTTTTACATTGTTGTGGAGGAATTCACTCTTCTGTGAAGAATTGTTTCATTTACACTGGAGGATTTGTGAACATGAACCCGCCCCGTTTAAACTCTTTCCCAAGCAGCACAGTGGGATTCAATCAGAACTTTGACTCGGCCACTCCAAAACCTTCATTTTGTTTTTTTTTTAGCCATTCAGAGGTGGACTTGTTTGTATTCTTCAGATCATTGTCCTGCTATAGAACCCAACTGTGTTTGAGCTTTAGGTCACAAACTGACAAGTGGGCATTCTCCTTCAGGATTTTCTGATAGAGAGCAGAATTCATTGGTCCAACAATTATGACAAGTCATCCAGATCCTGCAGAAGCAAAGCAGCCCCAGAACATCATGGAGCCATGTCTTCCAAAAAGTTCCTTTGACTTTGACTAATCAGTCCTCAGAATATTATCCCAAAAGTCTTGTTGGTTATCTAGATGTTTTTTGGCAGATGTGAGACAAGCCTTTGTGTTCTTTTTGGTCAGCAGTGTTTTGAGCCTTGCAGTGCCCCCATGGATGTCATTTTTGCCCTGTGTGTTTCTTATTGTGGAATCAAGTACATTGACTGTAACTGAGGTAAGTGATGCCTGCAGGTGTTTAGATGTTCATCTGGGTTCTTTTGTGATCTCTTGAATAAGTTATTGTTGGGCTCTACGTGATATTTTGGTAGGCCGGCCACTCCTAGGAAGGTTCACCACTGTTCAAGCTTGTCTTCATTTGTGGATAACAGCTCTCACTGTGGTTTACTGGAGTCACAGAGCCTCAGCACTAGCTTACTCATTGCCAGACAGGTTCTATTTAAGTAACCTTAGATCCAACAGGTCTGGCACTAATCATGACTGGGTGTGGCTAGTGAAATTAAACCCAACAGTCAATTGAATTTAGTTAACTGGTTGATTTGATAGCTAAGGGGTCAGTTACGTTTTCACATGGGTGATAAAGGTTTTGAATAAATCTTTATCTTCAGTAAATGTTATGATCATTTAAAAGGTGCATTTTTGTGTTTGATGATATGAAACATTTAAATGTGACAAATTAGCAAATATAGAAGAAATTGGGACGGGGCAAATACTTTGTCATGGCACTGTATTTAAGTCTCTAAAATCTCTGAAAATAATTACAAAACACTGTATCTTGAAGTAATTCTACTCAGGCTTTGATCCGGTATTTGTTGCTTCTTTCTCTAGGAATGACTGTACTTTTGCAGTGAATGTGGCCAATTGCCTTGGGTCTTGGGCCACTGCTGTGTCAAGGTCTTGCACTTGCTGCTAACAGCTCTTGCATTTGGCCCATGTGTAGCTATATTTGTGCTTATTAATTCCCCTTAAGTAGTTTGGGAGCTTGTGAGCGTGCAACATGCCATCATCCTGTTGTGCCTCCTAACTATCGCCAATTGACCCTAGTATTGCATGTGACATGCATATTGCATGTCATGTGCATGTAATGTCATTACAGCAGAAAAGAAATATATCAGAAGCTGGTTGAGTCTATTATAGCTGCTAATACATTGTTGGAAACCCCCCCCCAAAAAAAAAAAAACCATTAGCTAGATTTTTTTGGTTTAATTGCATGTTACCAAGATCAGGGATGCTAGCAGACCTGAAGCTGGGACTGTAAGTAAACCTAATGAGTTATTAGCTGTAACTAAGCACATTATAACAAAATAGATGGAATTGTGTAAACTACTCATGCATGTACAGCAGGGATGCTCATTGAATTATTGTATGGCAAAGTAGACTTGAGAAACAACACTGTTTCACTTCTTTAATTTAAGCCCCTGCTCATGTTTTGTGGGCAAATACATTCACAGCTTCATCTGTTTGGCAAAATGGGAAGAAAAAGGAAGAAAAATGTATGAGAAAGATATTTTGCTACTCTGAGGTCAGATAACATAGTTTATTATGGTTCATAGCCATCAAAATAGCCTAAAAGCCAGCATTTCTTTTATAGCATGCTAAGCACATCATCATTGGCTTTATTTTGCAACTGGAGCAAGGCTCTTTAAAAGCTAGTTAAAGATGATCCGGTCCCAAACTGTTCGAGCATTGTCCATCCACCATCCAACTCCTTCAGTGCTTGGCTCAACAAACACCATTCTATAATTTATTACAATTCAAGATATTAAGGTTGGAAAATGAAAAGGAGGATGAGCATGGTGTAATATTTTAAAGGCAACACAGGTGAGCTCACAATCATAAAGTGACAATTTTGCTGTTATTAATCATCTAGGATATGGGTACATGGGGAAAACACCACTAATTGCAAAAGGAAACAACCCTGTTGATCAGGCATGTAAAGATATACAATTAATTTTTCCCTTGTCTCCTTTTTCCATGTCACACACATTCTTGCTCTCTCAGGGTTTTACAGATGACCAGCTTGCTATGGTGGAGCAAAACACAGTACTGGTGGAAGAGAGGGAGCGAGACATGCAGCAAATTGCACAGTCCATCTCTGATCTTAATGAGATTTTTCGAGATCTTGCTGGCATGGTGGTAGAGCAGGTCAGTGATTTTTCTTTTGATGGAGAATTACATTTAATTGTTTTTCTTTTACTGTGAATGACCTTATGAACATACATGCAACACACTGTTGAAAGGAGTAAAGATGCTAATAAAGTTCTCTTGCCTGATGGTTATTTATTTGCTCCAAAGTGCCACACAAACAAAAAAAAAACCCTGAAAATTAAAGCAACCAAAAAAGACTAGTAATTATAACCAGAATGCTTAAAAAAATGAGCTGTCAATATGACACAAAGGTACTGCTTAGGCACATGGAGACCATAAACAGTTCTGCTCTCTTAGACCATGTGCACACGACAGCAGAACATTTGAAACCAAGATTTTTCCTATGCAGTTTTAACAGCTTTGCATCCACATGACAACATTCTAGGATTTATCCAAGCACATGCATATTTGCAGAAATGAGTGAAAGCACTAATATGTATGCTATGTCAGTAGGTGGTTTGCTACTCAACTATGCATAGACCACTATAGAACAACACTATGCGCCTGTGCCTGTGTTAGTCATCCACCTGACCTGTAACTCACTGACCTTAGCATGCATTATGGCATCATCCATATCATTGAGTAAGTAACGTTTTCATATTTAGTGCATGTTTCAATAAAGTCAGACACTTGAGTAGATAAGGTTTTGCTTAAACCACTGTAAGCTACAGCAAATTGATTAGTGTTGCACTATTTCCCTTTTTTTTGCTGTTTGCCCATTCCATAGCATAATACAAAGCATAGCCTATTGCATCTTAAGCTAATAGCATCTGGCTACTAAATAAACAGATTAATTGTTCCAAATAGTGTTCTTTCTTGTTGAATAGCAGTAAAACAAGTACCTATTAATTGTTGAATAACAGTAAAACAAGTACGCATTCATCATCAAATGTTTTCTCTCATTTTTTTATGCATTTTGATCACATGACTGACTGAACCGAATGTGCACTCACTTTCTATGCCTGTTTCTGTAACATTGTTCAATTTTTGACTACGTACCCAAACCCATTTTTTCTAGAAAGCTTATACATTCTTCTCTCACACTGGAACCTGGTTTCAAAATTTTGCAATTTCAGGCCTCAAAACCTCTGTTGTTGTCTGAATGAAGGCTCAAAGCGCTCATTTTTTTGTTCTGTGGCTGGGACCTTAAAAAGCTAATCAACAAATGACTCATATTACCATAGATACTGCAGCAACCAGTGGGAGTAAAGTCAGTCGCTTAGACTGATGCATTCAACATTTTGGACTGGCCATTTTTTTCTGAATAAAAAGCACGCTAACATTTACATTTCTCAAATAATTATAATGAGTCATTTTTATATTCAAAGGTTTATGTTATATTAAGGTTTGTCTCAGTTACTTTGAATCTCAAAGCATTTTCCTTGACTTCTACTTCATGCTGGGGCATCAGCAACTCGCATCAAATAAACATTTCTCAAGCCATGGGTTGTGCAGTAGGTGGACATACTCAGATGAGGGGGTGGTATCATTCCAATGTTCGCTAGTTACATTAGCTATACAGATATACAGATTTTGAAATGAAGCGCTTAATCCCATGCTTTCTGAAAGAACTCACAGCAGGTTGGCATGTTTAAAACTTTGTGGGTTGTTAGGCACTCCAGAGACTCAACTCTATGTGCATACAATTTAAAAAAGTGAAGTTTTCCTAGTACATAAACCAAAGAAATCTTTTAATCATTAAATTACAGTTTTTTTATTCTTAAAAGGTATATACCAACATCACACAATTGAATTGTTTCCAGACTGACTACTACATTACCCAGCTCTCCCATAAATGTGGATACTTTACAATATACAGCAGATATAAAATGTCTACACAGCTCTGTCAAAAGTGCAGGTTTTTGTGATGTAAAATAATTAAACCAAGGCAAGTCATGTCCGATATTTTCCCATTTTTAATGTGAAGCATCAACCAGCAGAATTCAAGTGAAAAATAAACTTGATTTTGGTAAAAAAAAAACAAAAAAAAAAAAAACAATGACTTGATTGCGTCAGTGTGTACACCCAAGTGTAATTTTGCTGAGAACACTTCAGTCACATTCAAACCCATGTTATTATGATACACCTATCATCAATGAAGTGATTAACCCCAAATAAAGAACAGCAGTTTTTCTAGGATTTTCCTGATGACACCTGACCTTTGTTTCATCCAGTGCTCATTTGATATTCCTGCAGCTCCTGTCATAGTTCTCTTGTTAGTCTCCCTGATACATTTTCATCTTATCTTCTCATCATGTGATGATATAGAGCTACACATCAACAGCTAATGTTATAATGTATATATTTATATACAAACTTACCTTTGGCTAATCCTTACCCGTGTGGCCGTAAGGAGTGTTTTTTTTTTCTTTTTTCTTTTACTCACCTGGGTTAGTCTATCCTCTGTAGAAGGGGAGGGAGGTACACAAACTGTACCTTTGTCAATTAAGTATAGTTGTGCACGTTATAATAAGATAACCAATAATAATGAGTGCAAATATAAATACATAACTGCATATTGAAGAGAATTACCTGTTACATGGGGACTGTAGTTATATTCCTTGTCCTTGTCTTCTCCCAAGTAGTTCATGGTATATTCCAGAGGAGGGGCTACCTCAATATAAGTCAGTGCAACAAGGGTTAAGGGGAGAGGCTAAGAGAAGTGTGTAAGCTTTAAGATCCATATGACTTCGCAGTCATAGATCAATTTTCTCTGGCAGTAGAGTTTGTCATTTTGTTTTTTGTTAAGTGCTCACATCTGTAGATAGCTGTCTGTGTTGTGAAAAATAAAGGTAAAGGGGAAAGGAAAACTGCCAGTTCTTGTGTCACCCAACTTCTTCCAGGCTCTAGTCACTCGCCCGATGTTGCCCATAGTGTGGATCCTGCATTATCACACATCAATTTTGGAGTGATGTTCTGTGCTTGGTAATGTCAATGTAGTGCCCCATTTTCTCCACTTTCTAATTGTACATCTCATGTTTCCATGGTACATCTAATGATTGAAAAATCTCATGCTTTGGAATCTCCTGACTAATAATTTTCAACAATGGCTTCCAGTTCATGCTTTGTAAGTTCTGTTAGGTCATTTATGCAGAAGGGGGCAGATAGCGCTTTGCTCTGAATGTTTCACCACTCTGTTAATGTAGCAGGAGATCAAAAAGATATGGTTGGCTGAATTCATATGTCTTGGAGAAAGCATGTGATGGCCTTTATATGACTGTGCACTTGTGCAGCCAGGTAATTGTAAGTTTTTAGTTTACTTTTTTCCTCCTAAATCAGTTATATTGGCTTCTATATCACATTAAATGTGGAAAAGATCTGATATGATTTATCTTGGTTTCTGGTTTTTTTTTTACGTTACAAAAACCTGCTGTTTTAATTCAAACTCTTTCAACCGCTGTTGAAATACTTGCTTCAGGCATTTGTTTTTCACTGACATTCCAATTAATAGTAATTATTGTAATTACTTAATATTTCACACTCACTATCGTTACTTTTTGGCAGTGATCATTTGATCACTTTCACATTGCTCTTACAATTTCATTCAGTGGTGTATGAATGTTGTACTTTGGTTTCATGCCATTAAGAAAAATGCACAGTATTATATTGACAAATATGACTGTAGCCGAATGAAAAGGCAGCTTATCTCTGTACTTGAAACAGGGTACAGTTCTTGACCGAATTGACTTTAATGTGGAGCAAGCCTGCATCAAAACAGATGATGGACTGAAACAGTTACAAAAGGTAATGGCCATCTTTCTCTATTAATTGCTTTTTTCAGCAAAAATAATAAATGTCATTTATGATCCAATATTGACTTCTTTATCAACAATATATTTATAATACATATATAATACATAATACATTCAGTGCTTTGCAAATATTAACAGTAGCTTTTCCTGTCTCTTTAGGCTGAACAGTACCAAAAAAAAAACCGAAAGATGCTGGTGATTTTAATTTTGTTTGTCATAGTCATCATTCTAATACTTGTCCTGTTTATTACAAAGTTTTAATGATGCAGTTTGTGTACTCAATTGAAGAAGCAAGGTCTTTTGTGTGAACTTCCTGTGAGCCATCTATTATCACATGAATGCAATATAAAAACACAACACACAACACCCACTAACTGTTTTTCTTGTGCAGATTTTAGAGTAACTTATAAGTCCACTGTCATTAGCAGGGTGCACATTTCCCCTCCACAGGTTTATACATTCTTGGAGGCAAGCCAGTGCTTGTGCTTGAGTGACTTTCCATAATTGTTTGTCAAAAGTTGACTTGTTCTCAGTAAGAATTGGATTTGTAAGTAAAATGACAGCAGCTGCTTTAATACTGAAAAGCAACTTTCAAATGCCACCCAAAAACTAGAAGCGTGGTTTTGTATGTCTTTTTCTTACCCAAAAGTTTCATTTTGCTTCCATTACTTGCCTTCAATTTTATTTATCATGAACAACAGCAGAAAACAAAGAAAGATGCTAAAACAACTATTGTTTATTTGTTGATCCTTTAAGAAGGAGTTTCTATGTATATTTAGCACACTCCAGCATGCTTTCAAACAGTTCCTGAATTTGCTTAACAAGAAATAAAACCCAGGAGATACCATGAAAAGTGGAATTTGACTGTAGAAGTTGAGAAACATGAGGAAAAGAGTTTCATAACTGACCAAATTTTCTCTTGACTATGAAAGACCTGAATAAATGTTATTGTGAACAGTTGGGCTTAATGTGGATCTAATCATACACCATAGCTTTGTTTCCATCTGGTGTTGTCATTTTGAAAATGTGACTGTGATTGTATTTATTGCATTTGTTTGTCTCCGATTAATGACTCTGCCACCTTTGTCAAGCTTACCTTTGACCAAACACAACTCAGGTCTATGTATGTGAGTGTACTACTGACTTGTACAATATGAAATTAGAATGAAATTTCAGTTATTTATTTTAAATACAAAGAAGACTATAAGCTCAAAACTATGTGGACACCTGACCATCATACCCACATATGCTTTTTGAAAATCCGATTCCAGATTTAGCTTCTCCCCTTTGCTGCTATAACAGCCTCCACTTTTTTCAGAAGGCTTTCCACTACACTTTGGAATGTGGCTGTGGGAATTTCTGATCATTAAGGCTCAAGAGGTTTAGGTCAGGTAAGAAGACTTGTTGGCAGAGTCAACATTCTAGTTCATCCCAAAGGTCTTTATTGGTTGATGTCAGTGCTCTCTACCATGCCACCCTTGGCAAAGCGTGTGTTTATGGAGCTCAGTTTGTGCACAGAAGCATTGTCATTCTGGAACAAGCTTAGACTTGACCCTTTAGTTCAAGGAAATCTTACAGCTACATCATGTAGACATTCTAGACAATCATGCGCTTTCAGCGCAGTCTGGTATGGTTTGGGAAAATCCCCCATGTAGATGTGGCTGGTCAGGTGTCCACATACTTTTGGCCTTATAGTATTTATGGAGTGAGAGTGCTGAGGATAAAGGGTCTGTTTTCAGTGGGAAAGAAAATCTGTATGTCTCCCTATTCAATGATTTAAATGTTTGTTTCAAAAACATCTTATTCTTTTCTGAAGAAAAATATTTCTGTTTCTTTTCTGAAGTCTGTATGTGAACTTTATGAAATTCCCTCATGGTATGAAAAGGATGGATAAAATATAGCAAAAATACAGCAGATCTTTATTTTAAGAAGATAATTGAGTCATGGTTGCCGCATCCAAGTCGACATTTATTGTATTGTTTTTTTTAAGTTGTGTGAAGAATTGCTGTGTCAGTATGGAAATATCTCATATCAGATATGATATATGATATCTAAGGACTGTATATTGGACAGTTTTTAAGGAAATTAAACATATTGAAGTAATTTTGTGTGGTTATTTCTAACATACTTCTAATATTGTAATTATTTAGTTTAATCTTGTACTCTTATTTGTTCAAGTGTATGGGTGGGGATTGTGTGTATGTACAGTATATACACAGTCATGTGAAAAACAAGTATATCCTCCTTGAATTCTGTGGGTTTACGTATCAGGCGTAATAATAAAAAATGTTTCTTAGAAGGTCTTAATTAGGTAAATACAATCTCAGATGAAAAAGAACACACGAGATTCCACCATGTCATCATTCATTGAACAAAACTGAAGCCAAAGTGACAAAGACAAAGTGAGACATATTTGCCACTTGTGCTTGCACACAGTGAAATGCAACCTCTGCATTTAACCCATCTGTGCAGTGAGAGACACTAGTGAACACACACTAGGGGCTGTGAACACACATGCCTGGAGCGGTGGGCCCTAGCCACAGCGCCAATGGGAGTTAGGTGCCTTGCCAAGTCCTGTCAGTCAAGGGAATCGAACCCGGGACCTTCCGATCACGGGAAGACACCCTAACCACCAGACCATGACTGCCCCCAGATTGGGGAAGCCAAGTGTGAGAAACTTTTACTGCTTCCATAGGAATTAAGATGGATGGATGAGACCAAAGTGGAGATGTTTGGCCATAATGCACAGTGCCACATTTGTCAAAAACCAAACACATGCATATCAGCACAAATACCTCATACCAACTGTCAAGCACGGTGGTGAAGGGGTGATGATTTGGTCTTGTTTTGGAGCCACAGGACCTGGGCACCTTACAATTATTGAGTAGACAATGAACTCATTTGTATTCTAGAGTCAAATGTGAGGCTATCTGCTCAACAGCTAAAGCTTGTCAGAAACTGGTTTATGCTACAGGACAATGATCCCAGTGTTAGATTGGCCCAGTCAAAGTCCAGACCGCAATCCACTTGAAATGTTGGGACACTAAAATGGAGAGTTGTGCAATTGAATGCTTATAATCCTCATTCAACTGAAGCAATATGGTAAAGAAGAGTGGGCCAAAATTCCTCCAGAATGATGGGAGTGACAGTTAATCTCATTCAGAAAATGATTACTGATTTTATTGCTTCTCAAGGTGGTTCTAGGCTATTAATTTGTATTAAGTTGTTCAGGCTATTAATTCATGGGGTGTACTTAGTTTTCACACATGGCTTCTCAATTGTGGCTTCATGTCTGTTAAATAAATAATGACATGGTGGTATCTGTTGTGTGCCATTCATCTGAGGATGTATTTACCAAATTTTAAGAGCTTCTAAGGACCAGATATTTATGTCCTGATACATAAACCCATAGAATTCAAAGAGAGTGTACTTTGTTTTGTGCTATGTTTAAATACAAACTCCATTTCCAGAAAAGTTAGGACAAATTCTAAAAATGCAATAAAAACTGAAATCTGTAATTTGTTTATTCACTTGAGCATTTATTTAACAGATAAAAGGACAAACGAGATTTTCGGTGTTTTCAATGACATTCAAACATTAGGATAGATGCATGTAATGATCCACCATCACTACCTGATCTTTGCTGGTCCTGTGGAGGTCCTGACCATTAGAGAACATTATATTGGCAAAAGTATTCCTCGCCTGCCTTCACATGCATATGAACTTGAGTGACTTCCCATTCTTAATCCATATGATGTCCACTCTCAGCTATAACAGCTTCAACACTTCTGGGGAGGCTTTCCACAAGGGTTAGGAGTGTGTTTATTCCATTCTTCCAGAAGTGCATTTGTGATGTCACTGATTTTGGACAAGAAGGCCTAGCTCACAGTCAATTCAAATCAATTCAATTCAATTAAAGTGCTTTTAACAAAGGACAAGTTGCTGCGGCCTTTTATGATCCAGTCAGTAACTACACACAACAACTACACACAATATCCTATACTACACCCCTAAAGTTCCTGTGGCTTCACTGCCTCGCAAGCTATTCATAGGGGTCTTCAGGTGGTCTAAGAGAAGGGATAATGACTAAAGGCTTGACTAAACAAATAGGTTTTCAGCCTAGACTTAAACAGTGAGACTGTGTCTGAGTCCCGAACACTAATTGGAAGGCTGTTCCATAACTGGGGGGCTTTGTAAGAAAAAGCTCTGCCCCTTGCTGTAGTCTTCAATATTCGAGGTACCAACAAAGAGGCAGCACCTTTTGATCGAAGTAGGCGTGGAGGATCATAACAGACTAAAAGTTCTCTCAGGTACTGCGGAGCGAGACCATTTAGTGCCTTAAAGGTTAATAGT
>JANCOA010000012.1:323858-333966 GCA_024363135.1 Leptodoras oyakawai | reverse complement strand
GTTGTGTGCATTGCAATATTTTGAGCAAAACTGTGCTCTTACTCTGCTAATTGAACCTTCACACTCTGCTCTTACTGATGCAATGTGCAATTAATGAAGATTGGCCACCAGGCAGATCCAATTTAGCCATGAAACCATCCCGCATTTCCCGCTAAAATGACAGGTGTTTCAGTTTCATTGTCTAACCCCTGTATATACCTCCCTCACTCTTTCAATACATTCACTGGCCACTTTATTTCGAATATCTGTACTCGTGAACTTTATCTCATGAGCCAATCAAGTGACAGTTGCATAATAACAGCTGTTCACTGGATGGCTTTTGTTTTTATTACACCATTTTGTGTAAAATGCCTGAAACTAGCCCAAAACACTGCAAAAACTTCCTTTTCTCAGCCACTACAAGGGAAACAATGTGCATGGTGTATACATACACGTCTGATGTATAGATATTATCCAGTCTATACAAAAAAAAAAGAAAAAATTACCCACAAGATCACAATTTGTACTTTGTCCCTACTATTTGATCTTTTTTCAAGCCTGAATTCTTTAATGCATGGACTTTGGTCTCCATCAAGCTAGTTCCAAATTTATTTAATAGCACTTTGCAGGATGGACACTTGTCATGGACCATTTTTAAAAAAAATTCTACCAGAACAGATCTGGACTGTTTACTTGCCATATCACTGAGTTGACATGCCTTTCCTGAAGGAGAACTTTAACACTCTTTACTCTGTGGCAAAATGCATTATCATCTTAAAAAATAACTTCAACATCACCATGAATGAGAAAGGTGTCAAAAATTTTTATATACACCTGTGCATTGACTGTTGAGATAATGATTGTCATGGCTCATGGTCCTCTGCCTTATATGCAAACCCACATTCTAAATAAGTGAGGAAATTAGATGTTACTGGAAATTAATGTTTTCTGCAGGTAGTCACCTTTGTTTCATTAGAGTGGCACCAGGTTAGATGCTGCTGGTTAGATGTTAGTGCTTTTTTTTACTCCTGTTTCCACCCAGTTTTCTATATTCAAGACATAATGCTATGAGTTTTCTCTCTTTGACACTTTGATGTCTTTCTTGGTCTACCTATGTGTTTTCCTTTTATGAGCTCCTGGTTTTGTTTATAATTTAAAACCAAATTGTAGACAGCTGACTAGGACCAACCAAATTTTTTTCCACACTCTATTTGCCAAGTTCAACAGTCTGTTAATGTCTGTAAGCATTCTTTTCTAACTGCAGACTAATTTGCACTTGTGCTCTTGTACTTGATTTGTTTTAGAAATGCAAATTACAATGTGATTCCATTGTGCTCAAAATGGAATAATTCAATAATATCGTCCTGTACATGATCTAGAATAAAATGCCATTATTTCACATAATTCACTACAACTTTATTTGCAGTATGTTTCATGAAGCCAAAATACTATGAAGTAAAAAAAGCCTTGTGAATATACTCCAAGTGTGATGATTCCATAATTCCATAAAAACAAAATGGTTGTAGAAGAAAGAAAAGGTAAAGTGCCCAATCCTGCAGGATTAAATTGGCCATTTCAATGAACTACAGCTATTGTATAGCCTATACACTGATCAGGCATAACATTATGACCACCTCCTTTTCTCTAAACTCATTGTCTATTATAGCTATACTTTGTAGTTCTACAAGTACAGACTGTAGTCCATCTGTACCAACTCTATTTTGTTAGTCCTCTTTATTCTATTGTCCAGTGGTCAGGACCCCCAAAGGATCATCACAGCTCATGCACTATTTAGGTGGTGGATCATTCTCAGCACTGCAGTGACACTGATTCGGTGATGGTGTGCTAGTGTGTGTTGTACTGGTATGAGTGGAGTTTTTAAACACTGTTCACTTACTGTGCCCTCTATGAGACACATCCACTATATTGCTCCACCCTGTAGATAATGTAATGGGTTTGTATTAGCACATGTTGCAGTTCCCATTTTTGACCACTAGCTACAATAATACCTCTATGGACCTAAATGGGGCAGTGATTGTGCTGTTGCAAAATCTGGGAAGGCGAGTGGCACATGGACGACCTGATGTCAGATGTGGCTGATTCGAGACTGAACATGCAGTCAAAGCCCATTTCACCTAAGTGTCATGAGGTTTCAGGATGAATACACATGTTCCTGGAAGGAACATAAACAAACATGGAGACCAAGGAGTTGGTCTGGAGCAATGGTTAGGACATTCTTTCCATTTTTAATAATGGATTTTATGGTAAAATTGAAATAATTTCCCCTTTAAAAGCTCCCATCTACATAGAGGTAGCAGCCATTACTATGCCCTGAATTCAATAAAATTGTATTTTTAATAGTTAAAAAAAGTTTTTATTTATTTTTTTTTTTACAAATGACATTGTAACAAAGCACTTGTCACGCCTGGTCGCCCTGTGGGAGAACTACTTCCTGACTGCACTTCCCACAGGGCACTGCACAATTGGGCACACCTGCTGGTGGTCATCTTGTGTGCTGCAATCAAGTCGCCTTGAGGAGTATAAATAGGACTCGGTTTAACTCCTCAGGGCGGTTCAGCGTGGATTGTTTCCCAACGTCCACGTTGGTCCGTCCAAAGACCAAAGCTAAGAACCTTGCCATGTTTTGTCTATGATCTGCCCATGTTTCTGCCCTACCCTCATTGTGGACTATGTCATTGAACTTAAGACCTAACTATGTTTCAGCCATGTACCTTTTGTTTCTGTTCAGTTACCTTATTTACTGAGCTGTGTACAATAAACTCTGCTCTACACACCCTAACCCGTGGGAAGCGGCATTACACAGCTTTAGAAAAATTCAGTTAAGCTGTGCTATAGAGTATCAGTGGAAGTATGGCACAGTTAAGGACGTGTCCCTCTCAGGCATTTTTTCTGAAAGATATAAATTTCGATGTGGGCAGCTCCAGAAATCAGTGGAAGAAACATGGCAATTGGGTGGTGTGGGAGAACTTGGTGAGTGTCAAAACAATTCCTGCAGCAAAACTGAGTATAGGAATGAAGAATAGTAGGTTGTCCAAGACTACCCCAAGCATATGCAACAGCTCAGTTTGGGTGGCATTAAGTTTCAGCTGGTAAGCTACCATTCTTAATGCCTGGGTGACATACTGAGATCCCAGCAGAAGTGTCCCAGTGAGTGTCTAAGGTAGGAAAGGAGAGGATGAGTTGCGTGCCAGCAGAGCAGTGGACTGAAAACTGCTGTGAGAATATGGCCTCACAGAGGGAGTGGGTATAGTGGGAGTAAAGAAGAGGCCCAGCACTAAACCTTGTGGGACACCTGTGGAGAAAGGGCAGATGTGCATCAACTTCATGTCACCCTATATGTCTGCCCCTCCAAATAAAAAGCAAACCACAGTCAGGCTGGGCCACAAAATCCAAGATTCATGTTGAAGCCTACTGATATATCAAGGAGAATGAAGACTGAGGACTGATTTTAGTCAGACAACTGACGAAAATATATACAGTGCATTGAAAAACTTTAGAATGAAAAGAAGAGTGATACTGGTTGGTAGTTGCTGATGTTTTGAGGTAGATTTTATACTTGTACCAAGCCCCAGATCTACATATTCACCTAAGAAAAAAGCTACGTAACAAAAAAGCTCGATAAAACAAATAGGTTTTCAGCCTATATTTTAACTAATCCTGAATGCTAATTTGAAGCCTGTTTTGCATAACTAGGGGTACTAATAAAGAGCCTGCCTTTAACTCTCACCTTCCTGAAAATAATCATAGATTCTTAATTAATACAGTAGCAAAATTAACCAGAAATAAGACCATCCCAAAGCACAACCCCCAACAATATGTAGTGGTGAGTATTTTTTTCATTAATATGTAAAAATATTAAACAGAATATTAATTCAGAGTATTAATTTAAATGAAACCATAATGAAGACTGCTGGGTTTTGCATACGAGAAAAGAAGCAATGTAATGGTCGAAGTCCCCAGAAGAACTGAGGCAAACTCTCCAAAATGCTCAGTAAACCTCACCAGCCAATTTTCTTTTCAAGCTCCCATACTATGGTCTGCAAAAATTTGGACTCTGGGACAATGGCCTCTGGCTTTTCCATTCTTGGAGCCGGGTTTGTAAGATAAAACAAAGTTAAAACTGAAAAAGAATATTACACACCTGGCCTGGTGAGGATTTAAGCGCTTAGCTGCATTAATATATTCAAAATTTTTCTGATTGAAGATAGTAACCGGATGTATGGCCCCCTCAATTTTATGGCTAGCAGTTTTCTGTCACTACCATCATAATTCTGCTCAGTTGGGGTGAACTTGCGTGAGAAAAATGCCATGGGGTGGACCTTGGATGGGGTTATATGCACTATGAAGTTCGAGGTTGGTAAAAACTTTAGCTCCTTGAAGGAAGCACTAGGGGCAGAGGATAGGGAGATCTTACCAAAACCTTTTTCAGTCCTCTGTAATTTCTACATGGCCTAAGAACACCTCCTTTTTTCTCCACAAAAAGAAGCCTGCTGAAGCCGGGGATGAGGAGTGCCTAATATGCCTCTGTGATAGGGCTTCCTGGATATACTCCTCCATGGTGCTTTGTTCTGGAAGGGACAGGGCATAGACTTTGTTTCTTGGGGGAGTGCTGTCAGGCAGGCAGTCAATGGTGCAATCAAATGGCTGATGGGGGGGTAGACCCTCGGCCTTTAGTTTGTCAAAGACATCCATGAGATCCTGGTACTGGAACATGAATCTGGACATCAGTATTGTGTATACTTTCAGTAGTCTGAACATGGCAAAGCTTTAGCTTTAAACAGTTCTGGAAGCAATACTGAGACCACTTCTTGATTTCTCCCTCTTTCCATGAGATGATGGTATCTTTCCATGAGTGTATACCCAGGATGATTGGATGTTTGGGTGAGTTTGAAGCCAGATGGTGCCACTGCCAATAAGTGTGCCAATTTGGGCCAATGGGTGTGGAGATTTTGTGGGAATATCAATGTTGAGCGTCAATGTTGAGCCCTCTGCAGAACATAGCCTTCAGGGCCACCTCATTCCAGACACTTACTGCTGCCAATGTACAGAACAATGTACTGACTGTGGTCAGAAACTCTGCGAAAATGGTATATAAAACAAGCATAGGGACGGACTTCTTCACCTGCATTGTGCCATAAGGCAGTGGCCCACTGGAGGGCCCTGCCGCTGAGCAGGCTGATTATCCTGATAGAGCGTGGGCAAAATGAGATGGGAGACAAAAAGGCAAAAACCAAAACCAAGGTGTCCAAAAGCTCAGAGGAAGTCCAAACACTGTGACAGGATTAGGGCTGGGACACACCATGCTCTGGCATAGACAACTAAGGGGAAAACAAAGAACAAAGACTCAATGACATGCAAAAAGTGATGAAAGTGCAAAACTGTACAACGTGAAGCAAACGTGAAGAATACTTAACTTGACTAGGATGCTTGGCAGATACTAGAAGCAGACAAACATGGAATAGCGTTTTGTCATTGTGTTGATCGTGCTAAACGAACTTTGCAAAATGGCCACCAGCAAGTGCACCCAATTAGGGTCTGGGACTACAACTCTCAGCCATTTTGCAAAGTTTGTTTTGCACGCACTGGGGAGATAAAAGGACTTCTCTGGCCCTCCCCAGCGTGGATCAACACAAAGACAATAATGGTGTTATTTCCCAGTGCTATGGTATTGACACACAGCTGCATCTTTTTAGTAAAGCAGGTGACAGACACTAGCTTAATAAAGCTGAATAATGTATACTGGACATTAGACACTGGGTAACAAACTTACTTAATTCCAACAAGACAGAAATGACTACAGGCAACCTGTAATTCTTTCCAATATACTGTATCTAGTAACTTTGGATGGCCCTTTAGTTATATCATGTGTAGCAATGAAAGATTTCTGGTGTGATTATTGACCAAAGTTTCTCATTTAAAGCTCATGTAAATCATATTACTGAGATATCCATCTTTTCTTCCCTGAAATATTGCTAAGATAAGAAATATGTCATTGCATGATGCAAAGAAAAGTTATTCATGCTTACTACTCCATTTGATACCTCTAGATTGGACTGATGTAGTGAGGTCTGGATTTTCTGGAGATGAATAAACTTGTTAATAACTCCTTAATAAAAGCTAGTTAATAAATCTCCAGCTGCAGTCCCTACTAGAAATAGAAGAGTTGATTATATCAATTATGCATAATTTGTATTGTCTTATGCCAATGTAGCTGCATCAAACACCACTGTGTCTCAGGTTTATGCACAAAAGTAGTCCAACTACACAGTAAAAGGTGAGAGCCATCAGCTAATCAGAGAGAGATTAAGTATGTGAGTGATCACAGCAAAAGTATGCGAGTGATCACAGCAAATGTTGGTTTCAGAATGTATAAACTACTAAATTAATACTACTAAATTTCCCTTAGGTGTGAATGAGTGAATATGTGGCATAATTTGCTGACAACAATTTTACATTCATGTTATTTATAAAAAAAATTTGTCATGTTGTTACTGTTTGGAGAAACGCTTTATTCTTTTGCCACTGTTGTTTGAGCTATTAAGTTTTACACAAACTCACAGACCTGTTATTATGTGGAGCACATGTTTTTTTGTTTGAAAATCATTTTGTAGTAATGAGAGTTTCATATGAACTTTCATAGGTTATTAATAAATAAACAATTAAATTATATTTATATATATACAGTATATAAATATAATATATATATATTTTTTTATTACCTGCATATCTGTTTGACTGACAAATGTATTGATTGCTGAGAGAGCACTGACTTGGCATGATGGTTAAATTTTTACAAAAATAAATATAAAAGTAGCTTCTGGTGTAGTAATGTTTGGTATAGCTTACCTTGCTATGTTTCTCTGGGGTAGCTTCAGTGTAGTGAAACTTAATTTCATGTAGTGGTAGTTTAGCTTACTAGACTTTCCAAGTTGCTTGCCCAACACTAACCATAATGGCATGGTCCCAGAGCAAACTCACAGGTAGATTGGTGCTTCACAGATACAGGATCCCCAATTTGATCACAAGTTCAAAACTGCTTGGAGTTTCACATGTTCTTCCTTCGTCTGCCAGGGTGTCCACCACGTTCTTTGTTTTCTTCTCAGGGGATTGCTCCCTGCCCCCTGGGAGTTAATCAGTATGCAAATGTCTGCTTGCATGGTCACATGATAGGCTGGCATTGCACCCAATGTTACTGACAAGGATAAAGAAGTTACTGAAGATCGATGGATTGATGATTGAATTAACAAATATTTACAGGACCTGTTCTTATTTCCTAATCTACAGTTGGTTTTACGTTCTATAATTACTCTCTTATAATCAACAAATGATTTTGCCTTTCTTATTTTTCCCTCTCTAAAATGACCCACTGGATTATCATTTTTATTATTAGTTACTCTATAATTAGATGAACATTAAACCCAGAAATATGCCCATCTTATTAACATATACAGTAAGTAGGGGATTATTATAAAGTAGGTGATTTTATAGAGGGGAAAACAGGAAAGGGAAAATGGTCTGGTAATTATAAGAAAGTGGATGATTATAGAAAGTGAAGAAACTGATTGCTAATAAGGAAATGTGAGTTAGTAATTGTCATAATTATTATTATATACATTACCATTACCACATCTTATCCCTATTATCATTAACCATTCTGCTGCATTAACATTTCATACCATAATTCTCCTAAAAGTCACAGCGAATGCAATTTTGGCAGTGCTGAAACAGACCTACAAATGCCCATTGCTACCAAAAGTACAGATATTGGGGTTCAAGCTGTGTAATTTGTTACTTTTTTACTTACCAACCTTTGTGGTAAAATAATTAAACTAGAATGTTAAAAAATTGTGAAGCAAATCATTGATAAATTTTTTAAGGTCAATCATTTAAGGTTTATATATTTTTTATGTTTAGATTCCATAGCATTTCTGATTAAGGAGACAATATGATACATTTAAATATTATTTCAACAATAGTGTGACATCGAGGAACAAATACGCTCCATGAGGTGTGAAAAGCAATATTTCTGCAGAAACACACAGAAATAACCAAGTTGTGTATATCCATGTACACAAATATATTGGCAATAATATGGATATTTGGTGATCAAATTTAAATCAATGGTTAAATCAGCAATTATAATTTAACCCAGTTACAGATATTTAACCTAGTTACAGTTCTTAGGAAAACCAAATTCAGTAAGTAAAAAGTAATTTAGTGAACCTGTAAGAACCACCTTCCAAATCAAAGTCAGAGAAGTGCTGATTTTTTTTTTCAGTGTATGTTTGTATGTGTATGTAACTCAGACAGTTGCACACTTTTTTTACAGGGCTAATGTGAACCTTTGTAAAAATGTACAGTAAGTGTGAGACATGGAAGGAAAAGCAACATGAATCACAGAAATAGTTAGCCTGGAGGCTATATTGATACCCAAAATCTCACTCACTTATTGCTACAGCGAGTTTGGACTAGGAAACCAAAGCAAGAAGAGGGAGGGGGAAGGGGGGGCTGGCGGACGACAAAGTCATAGTTTGCAAAAAACATGACCATCTCAGACTGGTCAGTAGTTCTCATGAGGGTTTTTTTTACTCAAAAAAATTTTTGCAAAAATAAAACAAAGTATAAAATGACAAATAAAAATAATAAATACAATGCTGGTGTTACAGGGTGGACCAATAGAGCACCACGAGGCTGGCCCCTGCTCCTCTATGATATGGCTAGCAGGACAGGAAGTTGGGTTAGGTTATTGTTGTGTTTTCTAAAGGCCTTTTCAGATGCAAAGATGAAGTTCTCTGAACCAGGACACACAAATAGCACTATTTCTCCCTGTTTTTTGTCTTTTCACTATTTTTTAGCAAAGTGATTTGGTTTGTCAGAAATATTTGAGATTTTTCATTTGGATTAAAAAAAAATCTCTTTAAAGCTATAAAAACAATTAGACCCAATTCATGACCTCCAAAATTGTAGTCTATTGGTCACAAAAACACAAAACAATATAAACACACTATATGGCCAAGGTATGTGGACAACTAATTATTAGGTTCAGGTGTTTTAGCCACACTCATTACTAACAGGTGCATGAAATAGCCATGCAGTCTCTACAGAGAAATAACAGTTTTAGAATTAGTTGTAGTGAAGAGCTCAGTGACTTTTTTCCCAAATTCAAGCACAGGTCCTTGGTAGGATGGGTCCTTCCAAGTATGGTCCTTCACATGCTAGGCAAGACCATTTTGGAGAACACATACTTATGTGTCACTGAAATGGTCCTGTCTTTTTCTTGATTTTTATGGAGGTTGGCAAACAACATTATGGTACATTAAGGCTACCAAATGGAATGGAGGGTGGACTGGTAATATAACAGTACATTCACAAATTCTGAAAAAATAAAATTATGAAAATACAGTTATATTCTCTCTGTCAAGTTAGTTCTTCTAAGATATTGAAACAAAAATAGATAACAGTTCTCCCTAGAACTTCTTTCTAAAAGATCACGCAATATTAACTTTCTTTAATTAAATTTCTTTAAGATTCAGTATCAGCTCCCTTCTCTCAGCAACATATTTCGGACAGTAAAGCATGTTCTCCAGTTTGTTCTTAATTTTCCTACTTTAAATAACATACTGTTCAATCCTCTATGACCGCAACATAGAGGTCCTGCCTTCAGTTTATGATGATTCAATTATGTAGCATCCTAGTAATGGAGCCTTTAAGGATCCATCCTTGAATTTCAGAACCAAGGAATGACTTGGCACAGTCATAGGATGCGACCTTTATCACAATGGGTTATGAGTGGCATCTAGACATTAATTATATATATGCATACACAGTATATATTCTCAACTATCTTAGGTTACACAAATGAGGATGGGTTCCCTTTGGAGTCTGGTTCATCTCAGGATGTTTTTCCTTGCCACCATCGACTCTGTCTTGCTCATTAGGGATAGAATGTATATAAATTTTAAATTTACTTTACTTTACATAAAAAAAAAATGTTTTTAATAATTACATTTAAAATAATTACATTAAAATTAAGGAGTTTGCATGTTCTCCCCGTGTTGGCGTGGGTTTCCTCCGGGTACTCCGGTTTCCTCCCACAGTCCAAAGACAT
>JANCOA010000012.1:311724-323758 GCA_024363135.1 Leptodoras oyakawai | reverse complement strand
TCAGAGTTGCCGGCTGGGCACCGGCTCCCCCGTGACCCCGTAACTGGGAATAAGCGGTACAGAAAATGACTGACATTAAAATTAAATGTGTGATGGCCAGGTGTCCACATACTTAGGCCATATAGAGTACGTAGAGATTGACAAGTTTATTATTTTAGCTGTGTACCACAGTATTTGAAATAATGCTCAATGTACAGACTTTCAGCATTAATTTAAGGGTGTTTTAAAGAAATAAAATTGGACAAAATAATAAAAAGTCTTTTTAATGCTTGGTTGCAAATCAGACAATGGGGTTTTTCCCTGGTGATGCTCTGACAGGCCTTTACTGCATTTGTTCTCAAGCCTTGTTTGTTCTTGGGGCATTTTGGCTTTAGCAACTGAAATGCATGCTCAATTAAATTCAGCTTAGTTGGCCATTGCAGAATATTCTCCTCCTTGCAGGGCAGTGGTGTCTCAATGGTTAAGGCTCTAGGTTAGTGACCAGAAGGTTGGGAGTTTCTCTGCCAAGCTACCACTGTTTGTCCCTTGAGTAAAGCCCTTAACCCCCTCTGCTCCAGAGGTGCTATATGATGGTTGAACCTGCACTCTGACCTTGGCTTCCTAACAAGCTGGTATATGCAAAGAAAATAATTTCACTGTGCTATAATGTACAAGGTTGCTTCCCCTTATTTAATTTAAAACAAAGTCTTGGGTGGCTTTTGAAGTATGCTTTGAGTCATTGTCCATCTGCAGTGTGAAGTGCAATCCACTGAGTTTTGAAGTATTGGAATGAATCTGAGGAGACAATGTAGCCCTATACAATTAAGAATTAATCCTGCTGCATTTGTCAGCAGTCACATTATCAATTAATATACATGCCCATGCCATAAGATGAGGTAGTATGCTTTGGATCATGAGCAGCTCTCCACACACTTAACCCCTCATTTTGGTTCAAGTTGATCTTTGTTCCATGTGTCCCTAGAATGTTGTTTCTTAATTATTTGGGCATTTTTAAAGCTGTTTTTGGCAAATTCTAATCAGGTATTCTTGTTTTGTGAGCTTATCAATAGACCAATGGGCTTACACATCTTGGTAAACCATCTGTACTTACTCTGCTGAAGTCTTCTCTTGATTGTTGACTTTGACAGAAACATTCTGGACGGTATTCTTGATCTGGCCAACTGAAGGAATTCTTCACCAGGGAAAGTTCTTCACGTGCATTGTTCACCATAACTGTATTCTGTGGTCCTTCTGGGCTTTTGGTGTTCCTGCATGTGTTCTTTCTTTTTAAGAATGTATCAAATAGTTGACTGGCCACATCTAATGGTTTTGTTATCTCTCTCATGGGTTTGTTTTGATTTTTCACCCTAATAATGGCTTGCTTCATTGGCAGTGACAGCTCTTTGGACTTGGACATATTGAGAGGTGAACAGCTGAGCCAACTGTCCAAATACTGTTGGTCCCTTAAGTAGGGGACCAATAAAAATGACTATAATTCCTACAGTGTTTATCTGATTTCAGTGTAAATAACCCCAAAGCTGAAAGTCTGCACTGAGTTCATATTCTTTCATTATATTCCTTATTTTTTGCACTACATAGCATCAGTAGTTTTTTTAAAATCCTAAAATATATGTCAAGGTCAGGGCAAAAACACACAAAAGAAACAAATGTTGACAGGACCCTCTGATGAGCACCACGACATAGAGTCCTTTGCTCTTAACTTAAGACCAGTTTTGCCATTCTTCTTCTATTAAGTACAATGCAGTCTGAGAAGAATTGAAAGAAACTTAAAGAAATGTAAAGAATGAAATTAGTTTTTAGATCAGTACAAAAATGGCCAATATTAAGCAAGTGTGTGAAGAGACTTAAGAGTTGTAGGTCACATGTAGAACAGTGAGAGGGAAATGAAGGAGGTAGGGTGGAGCTGAACAGCGCAATATAACGTTACCTTACTTATATCTTAGCTCATTTTACATGTACAATCATGATCAAGGCACAGGGAGCTTCTACAATTACTTTTTTCTTCAATAAAGTTGTACAAAATATTACATTTTACAGTCTGTACAAGAATGATCCAGCAGAGAAATAAAGACAAAAAGCCAAGCCAAAGGGATTAAGGGATTAAGCCAAAGGGACTGACAAGTTGCTTCAATTTTGTACCCCTTTTCCATGTCATGATTTTTTTTTACTCTCAGTCCCCACGTCTGTGCACCAGATGACAGCAGAAGGGAGCATGAGGTGTGAAAGGGAGAAGATACAGACAGACATACTGATAGAGTGAATGGGAGGGGGATGTAAAGTTATGGTATCTTGGAAGATGGAAAGTTAAAATTGTGGATAAAGGCATTATTAGCACACATAGTGCATAACACTCAGCAGCACTCAACCATGAAACAGAAGAGCTGATGCGCTGTTACAGGAATACACAGACATACTGTATATCTGTGTGTGCACGCACATATAATTTTTTTGCACTGTAATTGGTTGTTCTTCATGAATCTATGCATTTTATGGTCTCACTACATCCCCTTGTTGCATTTAGAGCAAAGAATCATATGATGGGTCATTCTCTGCCCTGCAAGCATCTCAAAGTGGGGCTGAAAATACTATATAATTCTATCCCCTTGTTTCCTTTCATGCAAACCATGAAGATCTACATTCTTTCACCATGTCTTTGCATTAAGCCATCATTTTCTCTTCTCCATGGGTTAGTCCATTTAGAGAGAAGAGGGGACACAACAGGCTCACTCATGCAAATAGTGGAGTTTCACAATAGTGGTGTGCATGTGTGTGGTACATACATCTAAGAAACACATGGCTAATGTTTAACATACATAGGACAGAGTGTATGGAACAAAATTGTACATGTGTTTCTGTGTGAATGCCATACAAATATCTTCCTCATCCTTGGCAGTCCTGGTCAAACTTTTATTTTTTTCCGTTCTTTCAACATATGTATATGTATTCACCCTCCTTCTCTTTTAACATTGGTGGTCATTGGCTATATTGTCTTTCTCTGGATTGCACAGTCACCCTTGTTCAATAATGATAAAGTATTCTCCTTGCCCCTTAGCTATCTCAGGATGGAGAAAGCCTGTGTTTGTGTGTCTCTTATATGTTGCTGTGTGTCCTGGAAACTCATAAATAGTAAGTTTCATGGTTACATTTTTGGGGCATGAGTAGGACAGGAAGCCTGTAGAAAGTTCTAGACCGGGTTCCAGCAATGCTGTGGCAATCACAAGAGTTCATATTGCCGTAGATGCATGCGCTGGATGATGTCACGGCAGTCATTGAACACCCGGCGGATGTTTTCTGTGTCCACAGCACAAGTGAAGTGTGGGTAGCAGTAGTGGCGACCGTCCCCACTTGCTGTACTGATCCTCTGATGGACAGATTCAATTTCAGATTAGATATACACAGAAACATTTATCCTTAATAATGGCTAATTAAAGAAAAAAAGTAACTGTCAAAACCTGTGAAAACATTTCATTCATGCTCTCATTCATTCATTTGAGTAATTGATTGTTTGGTTGATTGATTAAAAAGCAATTAAATCATGTTAACTAGCTAAAAGTAACTAAATGTCATCAAAAAAGTGGGCAGATTGAATTAAATGGCAAAATGGTCACTTCATAATGAACTAGAAAGAAGGTGGAGGTTCATGAATGCTCTTTCTCCCAAACTTCAGTTATTTCATAACTCCATGTGGTGCCTAACATCTATCAATAGAGCAACGTTTTTGGCAGAATATCATGGGCTTAATTCTACACTCATGAGGAACCAGGCTGCACATAAACTTACAGGAGTTTCAGCCACAAGACACTCCACCCATAAGGTATCTTGTGTCTGATATTTTTTTTTGCCCATAATCTTCATAATCTCTGTCCACTCCCATGTAGTGATTTTCAGTGTGGGAGCAAAAAAATCAAAACTTTTGAACACAGCAAAATAATAAGCTTTTTGGAGCAAAGAACACTTTATGGCCAAATGTTTGTGGACACCTGACCATCACACCCCATATGTGCTTTCTGAACATATTATTCCAGATCTAGCACCATTATAATTGCTATTATAATAACTTCATTTGTTCTGGAAAGGCCTGCCATTAAATTTTGGTGCATGGCTGTGGGGATTTGCCCATTCAGCCACAAAACCTTTAGTGAGGTCAGACACTGATGTCAGGCAAGAAATCCTGGGGCTGTCAGCATTGCAGTTCATCCCAAAATTATACAATGTGATTGAGTTTAGGACTCTCTGTAGGTCGCCCATTCTTCCACTCCAAGTCTGGCAACCCACTCCAATTTTGGCAACCCATGTCTTGTAACAGTTTAGGGAAGGTCTATATATGGATGTGATGGTTAGGGGTCCACAACCGTTTGACCATATAGTGATCACATTTGCCAACAGGATACAGGAATTGGTCTGTGGTATGTCATCTGCCATGTCAGTCAAAATGCTCTGTCTTTGTATGGGGCATTTATTGGCTATGTTTATTGATGAAGCCTAACCGATTCTATAGCAGGAGTCTCTCAGCTGGCTTCTAGGTATAGCTATTAATTAGGATAATATTTGCAATCTATTAAAACACTGAGCACTGACACTGGAATGTCTGTAATCACTTCATCCACATCATCTGCTGCGCACAATAAGCTACAGTTTTGTAGTATTTACAGACATGCTTGGGACAAAAACCTCAGAGCAAGCTAACACGTCATGCTTGTTTAAACACACAAGGAAACCTGAAATTGTTGATAACTGTATACTAATATTACTTATGGATGTCATATCATGCATATATGCATATCTTGTTTAGTCATGGTCTGTCGTTGGCACTAAAAGTTTATTTACACCTAAGACATTCAATCTCAGTTCAAAACTCCACACATTTCATGCGCCATACATTCACTTTGGCATATCAATTAGAAGTCATTTTCAAAACATTAGAGACTATATCAGAATTCCTGTGGGTCAAAGGTTTATATGTAAGTTGTTTGTATGTAAGTTGATTGCCTCTTTGAATAGCCTGAAACGTTTCCAGAAATTGATGTAATGACTTCTGTTTGATCAATTATCACAATTAGGAGTTAATGGGAGTATACATGTGGCTGAAAAATAGCCTACCAAGTGCCTTTTTGTCCTTGGTACTGTGGTAAAATCCAAGCAATTCTGTCAAGACTTCAAAAAGAAATGTGGATTTTCAAGCAATTTCCAAACTGCAGAACGTTACACATCTGTACAAATAGACACTTGTTCAGTAAAGAGGTACTAAATAACTTCCAGATAAATGGTGAAGCAGCTCGAGGCATCAGTATGCACATCCTTTAAGAGAATCCTACATCACCATGGCCTGAAAGGCTGTCCTGCAAAGAATAAATTCCCATTCCAAGACTGGAATTAAGAACCCAGACTCAAGTTTGCAGGTGATCAGCCGTTTGGTGATCAGCCTTTTTGTGTTCTCTGGTTGGACAAAACAAAAATTTAACCGGGAGGGTGTAAATCTGAAAAACACAACCCCAACCATGAAGCATGAGGTGGCAGCATCATATTGTCAAGGTCTAGGGACTGGTACATCTAAGAAAATAGGTGGCATCATGAAGAAGGTGGATTATATAGAAAAACTGAAGCACCACCTCAAGATATCAGTAAGAAACTTGGTAGCACCTGGAGGGTCTTCCAGGAGGGCAATGATCCTAAGCATACCGCCAAAGCAACAAAATGCCTTAAAGACAAGAAAGTATTAGTGACCATCACAAGTGCTTGCCCAGAATCCCATAGGAACTTGGTGGATTTAACTGAAAACCTTCTTCAAGCAAAAAGGCCCCAAATCCTCACTAGGGAATCCTAATTACACCAGTTCAGTCGGAGAAGAATATGCAAAATTTGTGGCAACGAACTGTGAAATGTTTGATTCAATTTCAAGAAATTAAAAGTCTTTGCCACCAAATACTATCAAATTGTATGAAAACTTTTGACCCACTGATTTGATATAGTAAATAAAATCTGAAATAAATCTGTCTCTTACGATTCTGAAATGACCTCTGATGGAAATAAAGTAAATACCAATAAATATTTGACTTATCAAAGGAGTTGTATGTTAATAATGAATATTTCAACTTGTAAAAATTTAGTTGAATATCTTTAGGCTAGGTATATGTAAATACTGAGCCTCAACTGTAGTTTATTTGGTAAAAAGTTATCAGTAGCATGTTAACTGGTGCAAATGAACCCTTATTCTGATGATAAGGGGGAAATTAATTAATATCTTTTACACCATAGGTAAAAGTCCCAAAAATATAAACATATTTGGTGCCAAAACCTGCACTGTCATAAGGTAAGATGAGAAACATGCATGTACAGGGTCGGAAGCCATTATACACTAAATTATATATTATACACACCTTGAAGTCTTACTTGGTAATATACCAGTTTACCTAGGGGAATGTGTTGGGCTGGGAGTGTTTCCAAATCAGATATTCATAGAATCCTTGAACCTCCACATAGAGCAATATATTAGCATTAGTCAATATAGGGGAAAAATCATCTTCAAAAGCAAGTGCTCTTTGATCAATAGCACGGTGACCAACTAAGGGAAACCAAAAAACTAAGATCCAAGTGTGTGTGTGTGTGTGTGTGTGTGTGTGTGTACATGAAGCAGGAGCAGGAATGTGTTCAGACATAAATGTAACACAGCTGAATCCACTCACCAGGAACTCATCCCGTATGAAATATTTTGCTCTTGTAACTCGTGGGTCCTCCCCCAGTTCAGGTGTAGCTAAAAAATATTTAGCAGGAAATGCACAATGCATTTGGGCATTTTATTAAAAAAAAAAAAAAGATAAGGAATGACAGAAAGGCAAATGTAGTGTGTGGTTCTTACTGACCATCATCTGGTGTAGTGTAGCGTGAAAACTCTGGGAAATAGTCCTCTATTTTTGATTTTGCTGCCAGAACCTTCTCAGCTAGCAGGTCTTGCTTATTTAGGAAAAGAATAACAGAAATCGTTCGAAGCCATCTAGAGATGGTAGGGTGGGAGGTGGGGTGAAATGTAAAAACATTAGGATTAGCCAATGCAAATGAGATTAGACACAACCATTTTATTACCAAAATGAAAACTCTTGATTATTCGTTAAAAAAATGTATTAATGAAGATTAATAAAAAGAACAACAAATAAATCCCCTACCTATTGTTCCATATGTTCTTAAACAGGTTCAATGCCTCCTGGAGACGGTTGGTTTGATTGTCTTCTCGGATGACCATATTGTAGCTGCTGCTGGCCACCACAAATATAATGGCAGTCACATCTACAACCACACAGATATTAAATCACACAATAATCCACAGTAATCAGGCATGGCAGATGTTGCTGCATTTGGAAAACAAGTTAGAACACATCTTTAGATAATTAGTCATTTAGACAACAATAAATGGTATAGAAACAATTACAGTCTCCCTCAAGAAATGTGTGAAATGTGTCCCATGGTTTTACTCCTAAATACATACTTATTCAGGGGCACTAAATAAGTAAATCTAAACTACATGTAATATTCATGCTATTATAGTATTTATGAAAGGATTATGTTTCTTAAAAAGTCTGTTTATAGAGCACAGAGTCACCTGAATAATGCTTTTTATGTTTAAAGCTTCTTAAAATTAGTATTTCAGAGTTTAGACCACAGGATTCTGACCCTGGTCCTGGATGACCCGTTCTGTTTTATCTGTGATAACACACCCACTTCAACTCAGGAAGGTGTCGGGAGAGGAAAGCTCTAAAATGTGTAAGACAGGGAGTACTCCTTTATCAGGGTTGTGAACTTAAAAACACTATATGATTATTGCAACATAGTGGAACTGGAAAAAAGAGGGGTCACATTCATCAGCCTTGCTTACACATCATTTGGTGCATATGACCTATGGTTGAACACACAGAATTTGATTTGTCAAGTCCTTCTTGTGCATCAGGATGTATTGCATAGGTATGTACTAATAATAAGGAACTCCCAACTTGCTTATTGTCAATTGTATCAGCATAACTGCCAGTGTAATTATTAATTTCATTGCTCACAACAAGGTTAAAACAAGTAAAACAGATGAATTATAATGTAATATCCTACAAAAGACACGTCTAAAGATTGGGTGTGATGATTCATGGCTCAAAGATTTGGCACACACAGCTTTGCACAGAAAAGAATAAGTTTTTAAGAAGCAGGAGCCTCTTCACTGAGAGTGATGTGATCAGTTGATTTCATTTGCCCAGTGCAATTGTAGTTGATTTCCATTCTAGGGCTTGTAGCCACAGGCACGTTTCTGTTAGTGTGGGTGGAAGGAAGGACCCAAGTGTGGGTGGCTGGGCTGTTATTTACCAGCCCTCTTTATATCTAAAAAAAAAAAAATACAAAAACAGTACTGTGTACTCTTTCAAACATACAAATAATAATTGTTTATTTTTTATCAATTTACAAAATGCAAAGTGAGTGAACAAAAAATACCAAACAGGTGCTAATGATCATCAATTGTACATGTAGGTTTAAACAGTCATTAATTGAAACATAAACAGCTGTGTAGGAGCTTAAAACTGGGTGAGGAACAGCCAAACTCTGCTACCAAGGTGAAGCTGTGGAAGACAGCTTCATGTCACAGGGCATACACCATGGCGAGACTGAGCACAACAACAAGACACAAGGTAGTTATACTGCATCAGACAGGGCTCTCCCAGACAAAGATTTCAAAGCAGACTGGGATTTCAAAATGTACTGTTCAAGCTCTTTTGAAGAAGCACAAAGAAACAGGCAACATTGAGGATCGTAGATGCAGTGTTCAGCCAAGGAAACATAATGCAGCAGATGACAAACACATCAAGCTTATTGCCCTTCAAAATCGGAAGATGTCCAGCAGCTCCATCAGCTTATAACTGGCAGAAACCAGTGAGACTCAGGTACACCCATCTACTGTCTGGAGACGTCTGGCCAGAAGTGGTCTTCATGGAAGAGTTCAGCCAAAAAGTCATACCTACGACATGGAAAGAAGGCCAAGCGACTCAACTATGCAGAAAAATGGCAGCCAGGACTGACGACTTGAAAAATTTGAAATATTTGGCTGTAGCAGAATAATGAGTCTCTGCAGGCAACACTGAAGCATGGTGGAGGTTCCTTGCAAGTTTGGGGCTGCATTTCTGCAATTGGAGTTGGAGATTTGGTCAGGAGTAATTGTATCCTCAATGCTGAGAAATACAGGCAGATCATGAAATACCATCAGGGAGGCATATGATTGGCCCCAAATATATTCTACAGCAGGACAACAACCCCAAACACACAGCCAATGTCATTAAGAACTACCTTCAGTGTCAAGAAGAACAAGAAGTCCTTGAAGTGATGGTACGGCCCCCACAGAGCCCAAGTCTGTCTGGAATTACATGAAAGGATAAAAGGATTTGAGGAAGCCTACATCCACAGAAGAGCTGTGGTTAGTTCTCCAAGATGTTTGGAACAACCTACCAGTTCTTTCAAAAACTGTGTGCAAGTGTACCTAAAAGAATTGATTCTGTTTTGAAGGCAAAGCGTGGTCACACCAAATATTGATTTGATTTAGATTTCTCTCCTGTTCATTCACTGCATTTGGTTAATGTATGAAATTTTCACAGCTCCCAAACTTTTGCACAGTACTATTATATATATATATATATAAAGAGAGAGTTTCCCAATCAGGGATGATTTGAACCAGGACAGTTACAACTGAAGGTCCAGTGAGTTTACAGAGAAAGTCATCCAGGGATATGAAGACTTGATGCATGTCCTCCCCGTGTCTGTGTGGGTTTACCCCGGGAACTACGGTTTCCTCCCACAGACCAAAGACATGCATGTTAGGTTAAATGGTGTCTCTAAAGTGCCCCTAGTGCAGGGGTGTCAAACTCAATCCACAAAGGGCCGATGTGTGTGCAGCTTTTCCTTCCAACCAAGCAGAGGCCATGCCTCATTCCACCTGTTTTTAATCAATGGATCTAATCAAAGGATTGACTTTCAGCAGTGTGTGGTAGTTCTAGTTGGTTGAAAAGAAACCCTGCACCCACACCGGCCCTTTGTGGATTGAGTCTGACACCCCTGCCCTAGTGTGTGAGTGTGTCCACGAGTGTGTGTATACGATGGATTGGCACCCTGTCTAGGTTTGTTCCTGACTTGTGCCCTAAAATGCCGGCTAGGCACCGGCTCTCCCTTGACCCTAAATAGGAATAAGCATTTAAGATAATGAATGGATGCCCTAGACTTTTGCACAGTACTGTACACACACACACAAGGTTTGTCCAGAAAGTTTTGGGAATTAAATACCTGTGCTCCATATGGTTGTCACAAGGCCTTTTAAAAGGAATGTTTTTTCCTATCTATGGCAATTTGGAGGATTGTTTTAAGCAAACTCATGCATGAGCAGAGCAATTTATAATGTGTGAAATTCATTAATGTTCAATGTATACAGCTGTGCTTATGCTTGTGTGATAAATACCAATTTCCTTATCCACACTGGCAGTTTGTGTGCGCACTAATCTAAAACTACTTGTTAAACAAAACCGCTGACCTCATTTATACTTACACCCCCCTCCAAAGTTCTGGAACAGCAAGGCCAATTTTTTTGTTTTGCCATACACTGAAGACATTCGGGTTTGAGATAAATAAAATGGAAACTTTTGTTTGAACCCACCCATTTGGAACTTGTAATGACTGGTGTTACTTGTTGCCCAAGTGTACCCTGATAGACTGACACTGAACTGGTTGGCCAAGGCAAACAACAGCTGTTTACGAGAGAAACTCTGTGAGATCTGCCTCCACAGGGCACCATTTGAAGAAGCCTTAAAAAGCAGGAATATAGATAGCATATTCCAAATGCAAACCACTCATCTGCATTAAGAATCAGAAGGCCAGATTGGAATTCGGAAGACATATAGAGTGCGCCACAATAACCAACCAACCAACCAACATAATTTCTGCTTGATTTTCTCTCCGGTCATGATCGATTCCCAGCCTTCAGTCAGTTCTCCTCATAACATAACAGCTATAAAAGAGGGAGAGCAAAGGCTATCATGTGCTTCCACCAAAGTATCTGAAGCCAGGTGACCATATTTTTTTGAATTGGTGTTCAAGCAGCGTTGGATGCAGCCTACTATCCACCTACTTCCACATGAAATGGGTCATGATTAACCAGTGTCACAATACAAGAGATAATAAGCCACCTCTCCCTCCTTTAGTGAACAGCCAGGTTTGCTCTTTTGCACTACCAGGCATAGGGGTCTGCTCATGATTCGATTTTCTCACTATATTTGAAACAAAATTTAAACAAAGAACAATTATGAAAGTTTTATTTGTGAAAACAGTGAAAACATTCTGATCTATCATCTTTTGATCTCCAACAGAAATGTCTTCAGTGTATACCAAAACCAAAAGACATCATCAAGAAATTAATAATCAGCTATGCTTGATACTCACATACAGTAAAAACATTCAAAACATTTACCATTAAAACATTGGATCCATTTCCTTCGTTCATCTCTTTGACCACCAACGTCAAACATGCTGGAAGGAAAGAATGGGAATTGGTGAAAGGAGAACATCAGAATCTAAAAATAAAAATCCCCACCATGTAAAAACCTGCTTCTTATTACCAAATTAAATACTGTTTATTGACACATTTGATATATGTACTATATTTACCATGTTTATGTCTATGATGGATCACTGCATGGTAGCAACCAAGCTATCACTCTAGGTAACACTTGTAACTCCTAAATAGAATTAGTAATATGAATAACTAAATATTGCTGTTTCATTTAAACTTATCCAATTACTGCAGTGCATACCATATCTATTATGGTATTTACATATTTTATTCACTCTTCAACTCACTGAAAATTAACTTTGTCCACTTGGAACCTCGTCTCAAAGATCCCTGAGGTCAGCACTCTGCATCTCAACAAGTCCTAACATGGAAGAAGAGAGAAACTTAAAGACATATTTGTATTTTTTTTATTTGCTTATTTAAAAACATTACTACTACTTTTACTACAAATATATA
>JANCOA010000012.1:277540-289226 GCA_024363135.1 Leptodoras oyakawai | reverse complement strand
CGCCCCACCCGGGGATCGAACCCGGGTCCTTCTTGCTGTGAGGCGACAGTGCTATCCACTGCACCACCGTGCCGCCCCATTGTAATGAGTTTTATCACCAATTAAAAAAACAACTTTAACAACAGATTTTTACATAAAAATGTCAAATGACAAGAGGGGGTAAGCACATAAATTGACTATTTGGTCTAGAGCAATCTACCATGCAAAATAAGGAGATATCAGTTTCTGTGCCACCCCATTGTGAGTAATGGTCTCATCCTGGCCACCCCATAAAAATTATCTGGCTCTGCCATTGCCCTAATTCAAGATGTATCTGGTGAATGAAGAACAACTCCTCTTAAAATGAATGCACTTTTAAAAAAAAAATACTTATTCTGATCTGTACAATAAGAAAACACCTAAGAACCAGCCATCATTGGTAAACACTGTGTGCACTTACTCTGCACTCGATGAGACACATCCACCATATTGCTCCAACCTGTAGATGTAAAGTCAGAGACAGTAGCTCATCTGTTGTTGCACAGTTTGAGTTAGACATCCTCTAAACCTTCATCAGTGCTCACAGGATGCTGCATACAAGTTGCTGGTTGGTGGACTATTTTCAGTGACACTATTTTCAAGTGTTTAACAGCAACACTGCTGAGAATGATCCACCACCCAAAGAGTACCTGATCTGTGGGGGTCCTGACCATTCAAGAACAGAGTATGGGAGTAGGGGACTAGTAGGGGACTAACAGAGTATGTAGAGAAACAGATGGACTACAGTCTGTAATTGTAGAAATACTAAGTGCAGCTATATGGTAACTGGAACTGAGAACATGGACAAAAAGTTTAGAGAAAAAGACGTCGTCATAATGTTATGGCTGATCCAAAATAGAAATGTTATTTGTCAGCTTTAGAGTGAAAGAGATATACATGCATAAATGTGCAGAAATATGCATCACACACCATAGTGGCCAATTTTACTAATATTGTACAGGCTTCTAGAGAATCTTATCATGTCATTTGAGTTTCATGCTGATAGGCCAATGCAAATCCTGTCAAATTTGTGCTGCATACTGATTGACACATAGCAACCATGTTTTTAGGCTTTACAGAATATCCACAGGAATAACATACCAAATTTCAACTAAATCTGACCAGATGTTCCTGAGAAACAGTTATTCAGGTTTAGAATCTAAATCAAGCACAACAAACTCTCTACAAGTTGCATCAGGTTTACCATTTAAAACTTCTAGATACACAGGCAACCCTGTTGTTTGCTCGACTCTGGACTCAATTGTGACCGCTCAAAAAGACTCAACTGGACTCGACACACGATTGCTCAAACATTTCTCATACTAAGCCTAATATTTAGTAACCACTCCACATGCCAGTTAAATTAGATACAGTTTTTTATACAGTGGAAAAGGAAATTTGGTGATCTTTATAGTGATGTGATTTTTGCTAATTTTGCTAAAAGGATTTACTTTCAGATTCACCTATTTGCTTATACTCAGTGTTCATCTTTCCTCAATTTACTAGCAAAATCTCCACCAGATGACATTCTAGAACTACCCTGTCACACATAAGGTTTCATTTCACAAATTTACTCATTGAGTATGGCTATAAATAATACCGTCTTAAATAAGAAAAAGATCTTGGGGCAGAACTCCCAGAGAGAGTATGGAACAGTGCATCACAAAGAGTACGAGCAGATTCTTGTGAATAATACAACCCTAATTCCAATGCAGATGGGACATTGTGTAAAACAAACAAAAACTGAATATGATGATTTACAAATCCTTTCCAAGCCATACTCAATTGAATACACTACAAAGATAAGATATTTAATGTTCAAACAGATAAACTTAAATTTTTTTTTACAAATATTCATGCCTGCAACACGTTCCAAGACAGTTGGGACAGGGGCAACATTAGACTGGGAAAGTTGAGGAATGCTCAAAAGACACCTGTTTGGAACATTCCACAGGTGAACAGATTAACTGGGAACAGGTGAGTGTCATGATTGGTTTTAAAGGGAGCATCCCCAAAAGGCTCAGTCACTCACAAGCAAGGATGGGGCGAGAATCACCCACCACTTTGTGAACAACTGTGTGAGCAAATAGTCCAACAGTTTAAGAACAATGTTTCCCAAAGTGCACTTGCAAGAAATGAAGAGATTTCATCATCTACAGTCCATAATATCATCAAAAGATTCAAAGAATCTGGAGAAACTGCAAGTAAGCGTCAAGGCTGAAAACCAACATTGAATGCCTGTGACCTTTGATCCCTCAGATGGCGCTGCATTAAAAACTGACACCATTCTGTAACAGATATTACGACATGGGTTCAGGAACACTTCAGAAAACCATTGTCAGTGAACACAGTCCGTCGGTCCATCTAGAAGTGCAAGTTAAAACTCTACCATGCAAAGCAAAAGCCATATATCAACACCACCCAGAAGCGCCGCCGGCTTCTCTGGGCCCAAGCTCATCTGAGATGGGCTGATGCAAAGTTGAAAAGTGTCCCGTGGTCTGACGAGTCCACATTTCAAATTGTTTTTGGAAATCATAGACGTCGTGTCCTCTGGGCCAAAGAGGAAAAGGATTTGAAAAAGAGGAATATATTGTTATCAGCACAACGTTCCAAAAAGGCAGCATTTCTGATGGTATGGGGGTGTGTTAGAGCCCATGGCATGGGTAACTTGCAAATATGTGAAGGAACCATTAATACTGCAACATATGCTGCCATCAAAGCAATGTCTTTTTCAGGGACATCCCTGCTTATTTCAGCAAGACAATGCCAAGCCACGTCCTGCACGTGTTACAACAGCGTGCTTTCGTAGTAAAAGAGTGCGGGTACTGCCTGCAGTCCAGACCTGTCTCCCATTGAAAATGTGTGGCGCATTATGAAGCACAAAATACAACAACAACCAAGACCAAGGAATGTTGAGCAACTGAAGTTGTACATCAAGCAAGAATGGGAAAGAATTCCACCATGAACGGGAAAGAACTATTTATATTTTACACCAAGATTAGAATCAAGTAAAAAAAAAAATAGAACTAGTTCACACAGAATTCTTAGCAATAATATGCAAATTAGCTCAAAAACTGGAAAAAAAACTTTGGTTCAGCACAAGCTAAGACATGCATAGAAAGAACAGTTTCACAGTTGGACATTGTGGAAAGGAGATATGGACCAAAACAATTGACGCTTCACTGAGTAGCAGGAGGCAGTACTATCTACTGACCAAGTATCAGGTGTATGGGACCTATGGTTTGGTCCGAGCAGTGCATCGAAGAAGAAGAAGAAGAAGAAGAAGAAGAAGAAGAAGAAAAAGAAGAAGAAGAAGAAGAAAAAGAAGAGCAGCTCCAGGAAAAACATTTGAATTTGAGCAACTTCACAGATGGGATATAGAACAAAGGGTTTCTTTATATGCAGATGACTTGCTGCTTTATATTTCACATTGTGAATCTTCTTTAAGTGACATTATTAAAATATTTGGCATTTTTGGCACTTTTTCAGGTTATAAGCTGAACCTTTCGAAGAGTGAATGTGTCCCAGTGTGTTCTGGAATGACCTAGTTATGAAAGCTCCTGAAGATGGCCTCCCTTTCTACATGTCAAGATCCAGTTATAAATACCTGGGTGTTTACATGTACCTGCTCTATGACAGTCGTTTTCCCGCACTGTGAACAAATCTTAAATGTGACTTCCAGAAATGGAGTGTTTTACATTTGCTGGCAAACTTTTGTGAAAATGAAGGTTTCATCTTTTTCAATGTTTACCATTTGTTCTGTCTAAATCCTTTTTCAGAAAGACTCCCAGAGAGTATGGAACAGTGCATCACAAAGAGTTTATGATAGCATGTCCAGTGCTTGACTAGGGCATGATACGGTTTAAGGTCCTACATCACAGACACCTCAGTTGAACCAAAATGTCATTATTTTACCTTATTTATGTTCTGGTCATGGCCTATGCTGGCAGAGTACTGGTCTATTGTGTGTAGCATACTTTCAAATGTTTGTAATGTATCTAAAGCTCCATGCCCTGAAATTGCTATATTTGGCATCCCAAGCCAAACTGTTAATTTTAGTAACAAACAGGGCAACATCATTGCATTCACATCTTTACTAGCCCTTAGATAAATCGTTTTACACTGAAAGTCAATCAATCCACCAAAAGCAGCACATAGATGGCTTAAAGATGACATGATCTTTTCGCATTTGAAAAAGATCAAATACACTGTAAGAGGATCATATATGTTCTACTCAGCTACCATATTTTCCAACAATGTCATTTTCTGAAATCTAGTGCTTTATTACTTCCTTTTTGAGGGCTGACCTAGCCTCACCCACACCCAAACATGTAAATATTTGATTACTTTAATATTGTCTAATGTCCACTGTTCTGAACCATTAAAACATTAACCCCCTCCTGTTATAAATGATTATATGAGGACAGATAAAATACGTTCACTACTAAATTCACTTCATTCATTATAAATGTTTTTTTTTAATCAACAAATGTATTTATTTTTAAGGTGTGTTAAAAGTTAAAAAGTTAAACATTTCTATCTGTAAATACCCAGGTTTAAATGTCTTTATAATGTAAAAACAAACAGAGATTAAAAAAAGCATAGACTTGAAGAAGGGTGTACTTTATTTTTCCTTTAACCCTCTCTCTCCCGGCTACAGATTGTGTGTATGTGGACACCACTCCTATTTAGTGAGCTGCCACGCCCCTTCCTAACAGTCGAATAGATCCTGCTGAGGAGCTTGGTGACTTTAAACATGGTACTGTCATAGGATGAAAGGATGCCACTGTTGTCCTCTCATCTCTGCCCTACTCAACTGTAAGTACACATCACTGCATGATGTAAGCTTTATTTTCCTGGATGTTCAGAAGTCTGGTCTGCAACACATTTGGAGCAAGAATAGTTTACGACACCCTTTACATTACATTGTCATATATTTCATGTTTTTTATAGTTTAGATTACATACGTTGTGCTGTTATATCGGCATACATTTTATTTTTTTAATATTGAATATTATTACGTACATTGTGCTGATCTAATTCTGTTTAAAAAAATAAAGAAACATTCACTTTGATGTATATTCATTGTAACTTTAAGAATAGGCAGTTATTACAAAGACAACAATACTCATTTAACCTTTTTTTATTTACTATTACTACTCTACTATTACTTCACTAAGATCTTAATACTATTTACAGGTTACTGTATATGATGGCTAAGCAAACTGCTTCGGATACTGCACATGCGTGTTGCAGATACTGCGCATGCCTGGTGCAAAACAGACTTCCGGACTTTCATACTCCCGGCAAAATCAGGCAGGTTACAAAATCACACAGCAGCAGTGCTATTTACTCTGAAATGGAAGTGTCTAGAAGCAACAATGCCTCCACTGCAAAGCACATCACAGACTACACAAACTCAGAGAGAGACTGCTGAGTGCTGAAGGGCATAGCGTATAAAAATCGTCCATCGTCTGTTTCCAGCCTGCCTGTGGAAACAACATCAGCACCAGAACTGTGTATCAGGAGTTTCATGTGTTTCTGGGGCTGAGCAGCAGCACACATTGCCTATGATCACTATGTGCAATGCTAAGCATAGACTGGAGTGGTGTAAAGCACACTGCAACTAGACTCTGGAGCCAAGGAAACATGTTCCCTAAAGTCATGAATCATGTTTCACTATCAGGGTTCGGCAGATGCCCTAAGAGATCCCTACCTACCGGAACACGTAATAACAAAAGCAAATTTGGTGTAGCAGGAATTACAGACTGGGGCTGTTTGTCAGGATTTGGGCTATGCCCCTTAGTTCCAGTAAGGGTAATGGTAATGTTAATGCTACAGCATACAAACACATTTTAAACAACTGTATGCTTCAAACTTTGTGGCAAGATTTTGGGGAAAGCTCTTCGAGGACATGGCTTGATGAGTCTGTTGTAGAGGAACTCCAGTGGTCTGCATACAGCCCTGACTTCATCCCCACTGAACACTTTTGGGGTGAACTGGAATGCTGACTTCACCCCAAGCCTCGCTGCTCAACATCAGTGCCTGGCCTTGTTGGCCAATGCTATTGTTGCTGAATGGGTAAATCCCCATAGTCACATCCCAAAATCTAGTGGCATCTTCCGTGAGTATGAGAAAAAATATAAATTACTTTACACTTTAATGACAGAATACACATACAATAGCATGACACTGGTATATTGAGAAAAGCTGGCAGATGGTCATGCTCTTAAAGCCCAGAATGCACATTTCTTCAAAATGCTTGTGCATTTCTAATATTCTAATGTGGTCAAAAGTGTGATGCAGCTAGTTATCTGTGCAGATCATATTTACAGTGCACACAGTAATTCTGGTACACAGCTGTCTCGTGCTACTTGTCTCTCTCTTTCTGTCTCCCTCTCTCTCCCACTCACACACACACACACACACACACCCTACACCTGAGTCACCTCAGACAAATTAGGTCATCAGAAATCCATCAGCAGTTGATCAGGCAAAAAAATTATAAGTACATGTTTTTGCAGCAATAAGCATTGCATTTGAAAAAACCTACCTAACAGTAGTAGCCGATGGGTCGCTCTGTATATCTGTTTGTCTTTCTGTAATTGTTTCTCTATCTTTTTGTTTGCTTCTCTCTGGGCCTTCTCCTCATTACGCTGGTCTTCTGTTTTACTGTTGCCCAAACAACCCATCTTACAAATGTCCCAATAAAAAAAGGAAATGTTTTTTGTGGATGGGAGATGAATGTGCAGTATGATCAAACAGCAAAAAAATTCCTTGACTGGTACGTGTTCAAATCCCAAAGACTGGGAATTCTGACATTTCAATGTGCATATGCACACTCCCTGGACGAATAGCAGGCAGGGATGGATGGGGCAATCGGATGAAGGGAGCAATATGAAAGCTATGCCTTTGGGTGAGAGCTCAGTAGGAGCTTTGGGCAAGAAACGGAGGGCTTGTGATGGTGGTGAAAACACCAAGGCCGGCCTACACACAAGGCCGAGTCCTCCCAAGCTTTTTGGTGCAGTAGCCTAATATCCTTGCGGGAGTTTTACACTTCGCGTTGGATGTGTCTGCCTCCACGTCGTTACATGAAGGTCTTTGTTCTGCTGCTCCAGAAATCCGAGGGCGATTTAACACATTTCTCGTCGACAATCCATAGTCGCTTCATCGAAATGACAGTCGCGGCCGGCACTCCTCTCAAAACCATCGATAACTCTGCGAAACGGGGTTTATTTTCTTTCCTGTCACATCCGTTCACCGACACACTAAGACGGTTAAACGGGTTACAGCAACGTTTAAAAAAACCCCTGAAGAGATAAATATCTTCCCCAAACCGACGGCCTGTGGTTCGTTCCGCCTCGAGCCGTGGTCGACATGAAGCTTTTTTAAACTCCACTATGAAATGTGTGTCAGATAGAAGTTTTTTTTTTCTTTAATTAAATCCCAAAGGTAATAATGGTCTATGTTCCTTCTGTTCTGCAATGATAACCGATGACTTTTGTGGCTATTCAAATCAGAAGAGGCGCTTTATGTCTTCTCCGTTAGCTGCTGTAATTTGAATTTCTCCTCACATCCGTAGACTCGCTTCACGCAAACAACAATCCGTATGGCTTCGCAAACGGCGCACGCGACATACGCAGCTGTTCCGAGCAACGCAATTCTTCGGTATTTTTTCACCGCATTTCTTCCGCTGAAAGGCTACGCTTTTGATTTACCCGTTTTGAATTCGCCTTGCAGAAAGACAGAGTTATAGGCTACATGTGCATTTACAGCAGTGAAGAGAACCCGTTTAAAAAGACCAATACCGCAATGACAACAAGCTCATGGTGGACGGAACGTGTCACTTCTCGGACGGACGCAATCGGATCCGCTCGCCGAGAGTATTTTTGGCGATTTCCCCCTTTCTCACTGAATCGTACATTGAGCTAGATAGCGTTGAAGAGATGGGTGGGGCAAACAGCTCTCATTGAACCCAGTATACGGATCGCGGCTAATCACATGACATTCACAAAACGTCAGCAAGTGGGGTTTCAGCGGGCCGAAGGCGCCCTCTTTAAACACACACCGCCGTGCAATGTGTGCACTTCAACAACACCTCAGCGCCGAGCTGCTGGGTTCAAGCGTCAAAACCCGAAAGTCTAAAGACGTCAAGACTCTAGAAGAATCGTGCTTTGACAATACAGTCTCTGATTTTGGACGGTTTAAAAACAATCATTTCAGTGATAAGCTTAGCAGAATTGAATAACGAACGTTATTCTAACGTGAAAATATTGTCAGAATACGTCTTTTGTCGTCTTACGCTATAGTGTACATTCCTCCACAGTTCTCCATCTCTCCCAGTCATTTTACTAAAAGTCTCCACAGCGTAAACTCGGTTGTCCCTAGGAATTTCTCACGCTGAAACATTTACAAAAAACGACACTATACATGTTAAATAAATATTTCCTAAAAAAAAACACCACTTCAGCGATTATATGTTCTACCTTGTTAAACGGCAAAGCGTTTCTGAATCCGTTTATTATTAATATCCGTTTATCTTAATTGACGTGGCTCGTCCGCCGTACAAACGCCTGTGAAAGATATAATTAATATCAACCCACCGTTCATGTTACAGCCGGAACTACTGTCAAACACTCATGAGCAGGAATGCGGTTATAATGAATATCGGCACAGGTGTGATTCGGCTGTAGGTAATATCAGTATAATTGTGAGTGCAATGTTGCTTCTATAAAAACAGTTTTATACACCGACGTGCCAAAAGTCATTGGACAGGAATTAGTATTGTGTAGTGTTTAGCCTAAGTGCAGCAACTCGACAGGGAATTGATTGCACAAGTGGACAGAAGACATTCTGGATAGCCACCTCCATGCTCCATGGTATTTGTAGGTGTAGGATCTTGGGTGCACATGGACCTCTCTACCACCTAACATAAATGCTTGATCGGGCTAATGTCGTGCAAATGTGCCACCACACAATTCATCAGAAACCTCCAGAATGCTCCTTGAAACAATTCTGGAGAACTTGGGCTCAATGGGATGGTGCATTATCCTACTGGAATATCCCATCATTGTGGTGGTTCATGTGTTTAGACAGACCAGTGGAACCAGCCCATGCCATGAGAACACACCCCACACCAGTATGGAACCACTACCAGTCTGCACAATGCCTTGTTAACAACCATATTTCATGGGGTCTGTCCCACACATGAACCTTTCCATTGGACCATGCCACATGTTGGCAGTCCGCTTGGGACCAGTTATCAACCTCACAATCCCAAGTGAGGCACTATGTCTGGTGTCATAGTGTTAATAGAGGCACTCTGGTGCATCTTCTGCTCCCATATCCCATGAAATCTAAAGAAAGCTGCACTGACCTGCAGGATATGCATGTAGGGCCTCCTGCATTAAAAATGGCTTTGATTTCTGTCACTTGTCTGTTTGCACATTGTTAATGTTAAATGCTATACAACTTTGGAAATGGAATGTCCCATACATATGGCACCCATTATTATGACTCTTTTGAACTGCAATAATTCACATCACCTTGCCATAAGCACACTGGCCAGTGTTCAATCTCATTCACAAGATAACACCACACATCTTATACAATTGTAGGCATTCCCAAGCTGCTGCAAGGGAAGTCTACTTTATAATCAGTTTACATACTGCCATCCCATGACTTTTCAGTGTAAATAAGAAATTATTATAGAGTAACTGTCATTTAGTACACAATATGGCAACATCATTTTTTTGTTTTTGCCCAGTGAATGGAAATAGATTCCCTACGCAGGCATATTCTTCCATGAGTTAGCTGTAGTATAATTAAAATTAGCCAACGAGAGGCTAAAGGACAGAGCATTGCACTGCTGACAGGCCAGTGCTTGGCAAGCTGCTTGGTAAATAAATTAAGATTAGCTACCTGTTGCAAGCTAAGATACACCAACATAGCAAAAGCAGTTTATTACATGAGAAGCTGTGTTAATTTAAAACATTGTGGCAAATCAGTCCTCTCAGTGATCAATATAACTGTCAGTCATAGAAATATGCAGGTAAATAAAATGTTATGTTCAATTGTTTATTAAACAATAACCCAGAACTCATAACCCAGTTATTCTATCTATTTTTTATATTTACAAAATTAGCTGTTAACAAGTTGCTATTGATTAGCTTGGTTGGTGATGGCCCACTTCCTGATGTATTTTCCTCAGAAAAATGTCTGGGAACTTTGGCCAATATGACAGACTGGTTAGGTTGACTGGATAGGTGGTTGCTGGGGAAAAGGTCATTGTTAGGTGTTTTCTGTGGATCACAATTATTCATTTATCTGTTTAATAATTAATTTGCGAAATTAATCATATATTATATGATTTCTTAGGCGTTTGAGGGTAATTAGCAGTCAGGCAGGTATTTCTTTGTTCAGGGCAATTTGTGGTCATTAATTAATTTATTTCTTGGGACAATTCACAGGGATTGTGGTATTTATGCATATGAGTACAGTGATTTAACTTTGGGGAGATAGGCCTGTCTTTGCAATAAAAACTGCAATCTGCACCACAGTCAAAAAAAGCTGGGACAGAGGCATGTTTATCACTGAATAACATCACCTTTTCTTTTAATTATAACTATTTAATCATTGGGCAATTGAAGACACTAATTATTGCAGTTTTTGATGTTTTTGCCCTTTCTTGATGAATACAAGAGCTGCTCAACAGTCCATGGTCACCGTTGTCTGATTCCACTTCATGATGCGCCATACATTTTCAATAGGAGACAGATCTGGACTGCAGACAGACCACTCAAGCACACACACTCTATGTCTACGAAGCCATGCTGTTGTAACTTGTGCAGAATGAGGCCTGGTATTGTCCTGCTAAAATAGACACAGAGGTCCTGGGAAAACATGTCATCTTGACAGCAGCATATGCCTCTTCAAAATTCCAGTATAAGCCTCTGCATCATAGGCATCTTCACGTATATGCAGATCACCCATGCCATGGGCACCAATGCACCACCATAACATCACTGATACTATTTTTTCTGCTTTTTGCTGGTAACAGTCTGGACGGTCTTTTTTCAGCTTTGACACATGATCTTTCTGAAATCTGTTTTTCCCAAAACCAAGCTGAAACATGGACTCGTCTGACCACAGAACACATTTCGACTGTCTTGAGCCCACTGTCTGTGCAAAATTAATCTATGGCTTTCTCTTTGCATAATACAGTTTTAGGTTGCATTTCTTGATGCAGCGGCGGACTGTGTTGAGTGACAATGCTTTTCCAAAGTACTCCTGAGCACATGTGGCTATGTATGTCACAGCAGCATGACAGTCTCAAATACCACCTGACGGCTCGATGGCCACACACATTAAATCACAAAAAAAAAAACATTTTCGGTGTTTACACTGACAAATCTAATTGTGATTTGTAAACATAAAAAAATGAATGAATGAAATTCTATCCAGACTATTACTAAGAAAAAAAGTGCAAAAACCAGCATCTGTGATGGCATGGGGGTGCCATCAGTGGCAACAGCATGGGTGATCTGTATACATATATGTGAAATTACCATTGATGCAAAGACTTATATTGGTCTGTACCGCTTATTCCCAGTTACGGGGTCACGGGGGAGCCGGTGCCCAGCCGGCAACTCTGAGCGCAAGGGCAGGA
>JANCOA010000012.1:152032-163811 GCA_024363135.1 Leptodoras oyakawai | reverse complement strand
AATTGGGAGAAAATTCAGGGAAGTTTTATATTGCATAGTGTGCGGGGAAAGCCTGGTAAATAATTAGTTAACTTAGAATAAAACAGAAATATCAATTAAGATGATTATATATAGTGGGGTGCTTATAAATACTTTCCCCATTGCATTTATTTTCAAAATTAGTGTGTGGCTTATGGTTTGAATAGATTTCATGTCATTCACATGGTAAATGAGGAAGTCCATGTTTTAATGATTTTTAATTAATATTGCTTTATTATTTCATATATGGTTGTCCTTCTAGCAGGTTCTCTCATATCTGCAGATGATGGCTAAAGCTTTAGAGTGGCCATTGGGTTCTTGGTCACTTCCCTGACCAAAGGCCTTACTGAGTTTGGCTGGACAGCAAATTCTAAAAAGACCCTGGTCATTCCAAAATTCCTCCTTTTCATAATGATTCAGTAAAGTGTATATAAAGTGAAGGGCTTTGAGTCCCAAAAACTAGCAAGTAGGTGGATTGAATACACTACATTGGCCTAGGTTTGAATGTGTTGCTGTATGCTGGACTGGCTTTCCAACTAGAGTGTATACTCCTTTGTGCCCAGTATGCCCTTAGATAGGCCCCAGATCCACTGTGACCCTGACCAGGAAAAAATGTTTACTAATGAATATGTAGAAAGTCTGTTTAATTTTGTATTGTATTCTATATTGTACCAACCATATACGGTATATGTACCAACCATCTGTTCTGCCATAGTCTCTTATGTACTGGGAAAATCTTTGGTAGACTTGGCCATTATTGTCTTAGAAGTTGATGTTGAAATGTACATATAATATATGAAGCATATTTATAAATATATGAATATACAGATGAATAAACATAAAAGTAACTTTAGTGACATAACTTTACTTCATATTTGCATTGCATTTAATGTTATCCCTCTGCTCCAGTTGTTTGCTCCAAGTGCAAATTTGTATATTAGATACCCATTTTGTCTGCACTTCACTTTTTAAAAAGGAACATTTACCCATTCCTTTTGTTGTCTTGCTTCTTAAAACAAGTAGTCACAAAATTGGGTCACTGACAGTGTCCCATGCTAATATTCTCCAGGGGTTCTACAGTTTTTCTACTGAGCTTCCCATTTACACCAAGCATGCCAATTTTACAAGTTTAGTAGCTAATCTTTCTGCTAAGATGGAATTAATCATGAACTAATGGTTACTCAAAGTGAACAGCAGACCAAATGTGAATCTACTTTGAGTCTAGATTTTCCTAAAGACATCAGGGGGCAGGCAGGCAGACATGCATGCAGATGCACACATTGGTGTCATAATGTTCTTACTGTTTGTTCACTCTGGCTACAAAAGTTTGCAAATAAAATATATTAAACAAAAATGTCAATGCTTAATTAATAAATGCCTCTCAAGAAATAATGTAACCATTTTTTTTCTTTATATATCCATTAGCATGTATTTAGTATTCTGATAAACTCACAGGTTACTACACACTGCACTTTGCATTTCTAACTTTATTTTCCATAAAATCATACAATGAAAAAAAAAAAAAAAAAAGAAACAGTGCACAACCTTTAATCTAGTACATAAAGCAAAGTTTCACTCTAAGGGCTCCACTGATGTTTTGTCATGGATTGGTGATTTAAAAGCCTTATTTCTTGTCCAATGCACATTACTTAAACTCAACTGCTTTGTGATTAAGACTAGCTGAATTTAGCACCAAACCAGAGAACAAAGTTTCCAAATGCAAAAGAAGGACCACATGTTTTTCCTTAAGGTTGCCATCAACCAGACTCTCACTGGGGGCAAAATTAAATTACTTATTTAACCAAAAAAAAGAAAAAAAAAGGGACCATTTGTACTGATATATCTAGAAAATTCTTTTTGATCCATTATTCCAAACCTTGGCATGGTGTTTAATTTTGGCTGCCAATTCACTTCTTTGATAGAAGAAACATTTGGCCAGAATTTTATAAGTGAGGATTTTGACTGATTTCAAAATGACCTTAAAAATTAAAAAGCTCACACTACCCCGAAAAATAGAAGGTTCACGCATACAGTTTTCAACATTCAAGTACCAGTGTTTTTGTATGGTCTTTTGGTCAAGTTAACATGAAACAATCACTTTTAGGTTTATAAAAATAAATATTTCTCAAAAAATGCTTAATAAATTACACAAACTAGCAGCAAAAAGTAGAATCTAGAAATCTGTGCGCAAGTAGCTAAATTCCCCATTGCTGATTCCCTGGTCCCAAATGAATCCTGGCTAAATATCGAGAACCCTTCCGTTTTGTAAACAAGCTGCATTTTACAGTCTTTACACAGAATATTGGAAGCTTAAGGACACACACTGAAGACTTTCATATAAAAAAAACTCTTGATGTGCAATAAAATAACATCTTGTAAAACTTGATGGGCATAACATACAAGGGCCTAAATCTAAATAGCACCACTTGTCTCAAGTTACCACAATACTGGTCAAGGGCATCCACTTCAGTTCACTGTTTCCACCTAAACTTTTTAAATGTCAAAAGGCACAACATGCTTTAGGAAATCTATTGCACTTCAGTAAAACGTAGTACCCTCCTCCACATAACTGCTTAAAGGGAGTGGAAATCACTGCCAGTTGCAAGGAGTGACTACTGACCGTGTCTCCACACTGTCAGAGGTCCTCAATTAAGTTCAGAGCAGGAAGGGGAACTGTAACCATTACTTTGGCCAAGACACCAAACACACACCAACTACTACAAACAATGTCTATTAGCCACAACTCAAATGCCACTGGACCTTCCACGTCCCCCATGTGCAATTCCTCTTCCTGTGTACATTATTCCTGATTACCCTCCACCACATTCTCCAGAGGTCTTGCAGGGAAGCTGTGTCTCTAGACCAAGATGTCAATGTAAAATTCAGTGGCACAAGTGGAAATGAAAATCTTGATATTCCTTGTTAAAAAAAAAGGAAAGCTTGCTTCAGATATTTGTCAGATCTCTTTGAACCCCCCCAAAAAAAAGAAAAGAAAAAAAAAAAAAAAAAAAAAACTTGCCATGTGAATTGCTGCTGAGCATTCAGGCCTGTCCACTCAGTCACCAGTCCTAAAATTGCAACTTTTTGATTACTGCAGTAGCTCATAGTCCATTGGTTTTTCCATTTCAAAATATTGAACTAGCAGCCTGAAAATTCATTCATATTAGAGCATACAAGTGTTGTGCATCCAAACACGGATGTGAATGGAGGTACAAACTGCTCACTTCATGGTTACTGATAATAAATTGGAATGGCTTGCTTAATCTTTTTCAGATGACTACCATGTCCCTTAGAGGTACCTCTCCAGGATAGAGTGAGCAAGATGAACATTTTCATTAAGATCTTCATTCCCTTGCAAAGCAAGGGTAAAAACCAATGTAAGGAGGGGCAGGTACATTTTTGAAATGAGCCTGGTGAACCTATGAAAAATTTGCTGTTCAGAACAAGGTTTTGACTCCAGAGCCAAACCTTCCTGGAGTTTGCCAAGGTTTGATTAATCTATTTTGTGCCTTCAAAAACTCTTTTTTTTATTAAAACAAACAAAATTGTGGCCAACTTTCAGCCATTTGATATTTAAAAAGTAACAAGACAAGAAGTCCAAATTCAAAGGCACAGTACATTGACAAACAAATGATTCTCCTTTACTACAAAGAAAACAATGTGATGTAGAGAAATAAAAAAATAGAGCCAAAACAAGTAATGTTTCCACTTTTCTTCCTTTTCATCTTTCTACAGACAAGCCGGTCTGGAGACAGGTTCCTCAAGTGTCCAATGTCTCCCATCTCCAAGAGCCAGTGATGCATTATTCCAGGATGTGGTCAGAGAATCACAGGTGTTAATGTACTGTAGAGTTCTTGAATGCTACACAGGGTTTATAGCCTGGCTTAATTACATGTGGTTTCCATTCAGTGAGTTTGGTGCAGGGGGTGGGGGGCACTGACCATGGGGAGTTGAAAGGTGCATGTGTGGTTAAGAAGTTAGTTTCCCCACCAGTCCACCTGAGAGTAATTTCCACCATACCCATCACTGTTGTAGAAATTTCCAAATCCCCCTGTGTGCACAGAATTTAAGATTAGAGAGTAACAAGCAGTTGTGATGCACAAAAATAAACTTAGAACATCTTAAAAAGCAATTTAGGCTCCTTAATAAAAAGTAAAACTAAGTAAGAAAAAGTAAAACTAACCCTTAGCACCACCAAATCCACGGTTGCCACCATGGCCAGCTGTATTACGACTACCACGATTCCCAAATCCCCCACTAGTGGTATTACTGCTGGCTTGACGATAATCCCTGGCTCCAAATCCCCCAGAGAACCTAACAAAAGGAAACAAACTTTAGCAAAACATGACAAAGTCTTTACTGATATTTATATGTGAAATCAATTGCCCCATTTGGTAGTCCAATTACAAAAGATTAAACACAGAAGCAGAAACAAATTTGTCACCTCTTTGCACGGCCACGGGTACTACCCTTGTGCTGGTGCTCATAAGCCAGGCTTTCCAGCCAGGATGGCACTTCCTGTTTGGCCTCTACCAGGATGTCGAGGAGGTCTTTTGTAATGTTGCCATTCTTGTCATTAAAGAATGAGGTGGCAAGACCTGGTGAAAACAGTTTTAGAGCCCACCAATACTTAGTCAGGAAGAAATCAGCAGTCAGTGTGTCTTCAAGATTAATGAAGGCTGAACTTTACACCCAACAAAAACCAGGCAAGTCATTACCAAGATTTCCCACTCGACCCGTACGGCCTATGCGATGAACATATTCCTCAATGTCACTGGGCAGGTCAAAGTTGATGACGTGTTTCACATTGCAGATGTCTAGACCACGTGCAGCTACCTGCATAACAAAGAAAATAGCTCAGAAATACAAGAGACAATAATATATTTTCACTCCAAGATAAGGAAATATATACAACAAAGTAAAAAGAAAGAGCATACAGCAGTGGCAACCAGAATTGGGCATCTTCCAGATCGGAACTGATGAAGTGCCTCTTCACGGTCTCTCTGTGAACGGTCACCGTGGATACTGGTACAGGCATAGCCCTCCCGATACAGAAAATCCTCAAGTGCATCAGCACCCTTCTTGGTTTCCACAAACACCAGAGTCAAAGAGTCTTTGCCTGTGAGGAGAGGGAGGAAAAACTTAGTCTTCATTTGTGAACTTGATCACAGACACCATGTGCAATGGTGCAATAAAGCACATTAAATTTAAGGATCGTTTCTATGAAATGCAACATATAACTCAATCCATAGATGATCAACCAGTTACCATAAACATCTGGAGCTCAAAGGATACGATGCATGATGAGGTAAAGAAACACTAATCAAATATTGGTCCCATAAACAAAGTAGCTCTTCTTCCAACAATCACAACACAAACAAAAAGGAAATGCATGATGTGTCAAGAGTGCAAATCAGAACACAAAAGTATGTATTTCATGCACAATGTTTAACAAAATGATGTTAAATAAATGAACAGTAGTTCATTGTGTCAAAAAAATGAACAGTAATGAGACTTGCAGTGCCACTGGGAGCGAGGGTGGGACAGGTAAACAAGACTCTACTTACCAGGTTTCTCACCGTTTTCCCCAGTATTGTCCTGTACCTCGCCTGGTATGACTTTGGATAAAACCAGATCTCACGATAAGCTTTAAGCATTCCTATGACCCTGAACAGTTTTTCGTTTTACACTACAGATGATTAAATGCTTTGGAAAATAGAGAAAGATATACTCCTTAGTTTCTTCCATTTAAACTATTTCAAGACTTGTAGCATTGCTGAATTTTGTACATACAACAAAAGGGCTTGAAATCAGGAGCTGTTCTCATCTGAATGACCTGTTAACTTCATTACATAAAGAAATATCATATAGTTAGAAATTCCTTAATCACCTGTGGCATTCAGAAGGTCAAGCAAGAAGGATCTTTTATCATTCTCCTCTACCCAAACCACTTTCTGGGTAATATTCTCAGAGGTGGAGCCCACACGGCCCACAGCCAAGAAGATGTAATCTTCCAGGAAGTCACGTGCCAAAATCTAAACAAACAAACCAGGACTGGTCAGTCACAAAAACACAAATTTAATTTGGCCCACTTGGATTCAATCTCTTGTATGATCATAAACATTTAATAGATTAAAGAACAAACAGCAAGCAACAAATTTTAATTCAACACAAGGACTATGGGGGAGTCGAATTATGATGAAGATGAACTGTAAAGGCAATACTTTCCCACACTTTCCACCATGCTTATTACATGAGCCGTTTTTCTACCTGGATCTCCTTTGGGAAAGTGGCACTAAACATCATAGTTTGGCGCAACCCTTTAGGGGGCATAGTGTCCTGCTCCACGATGCGACGGATCTGTGGTTCAAAACCCATATCCAGCATCCGGTCAGCTTCATCCAAGACCAAGTAGCTACAACATGAAGGCAAGGATTACCCCAGAGCATGAACAGTTTCAAAGCAGAATTTGTTTGTGTAAACCAGAAGGCAACAGATTAATCTCAAATACAGCATGCGACACTCACTTGCAGTAATCCAACCCAATCTTGCCCCTCTCCATCATGTCTACCAAACGACCAGGTGTGGCAACTAACAGGTGGCAACCCCTCTCCAGGTCACGAATCTGCTGGCCAATGTCAGCTCCTCCATATACTACACAAGGCCGTACCCGAGAGCGATATGCAAACTACAAAAAAATCAAGTTTAAACATTTTTTTTTTTAATCAGACTGAGACCGAGTGTACCAGAAATAAAATGAAAAAAGTGCAGTGAACTTCCAAGTTACCTTCCTAGCCTCATCATAGATCTGGAGAGCCAATTCCCTAGTTGGAGCCAGAACAAGAGAAAGAGGGTATTGCTTACGGCGTCCATATCTGCCATTTTCCTACAAAAGTGAAGAAATCAGTTTGGGCACATACAAATGGACAACTGTTAATCATACAAAAACCACAAAGCACATATACTAAACTCACAGGGACACTGTTCTTTGCAGCCTGTAAAGCCTCTCCTGGTCCATCTGTGTATATCTGACTCAGTACTGGCAGTAGGAATGCTGCAGTTTTACCAGAGCCTGCGAGGGGAAACAGAAAAATGACATGAAGTCCACAACTCACACACACAATGTAGATCAGGTCACATTAAAATGGAGTCTAACCTGTCTGTGCACATGCCATCAGGTCTCTTTTGGATTTGATAATTGGAATGGCGTATTTCTGGACCGGAGTGGGGCGTGAGTAGCGACTTAGTGTGATGTTTCCCATAATAATCTCACCCATGTCCACATCATGGAACTGCATCACAAAAGATGTCAAACATTTACATTTCACAGATGGAGATTTCACCATGAACCACTAAATGCAGGGTCATTTGTAGACTGTTAAGGCCGGCAGAATTCTGAAAAACCACAGGATCAAGATACTTACACTCTCAATGTGTTGAGGGCAGTTATGGCCAGTGGCTTCAACAGGAATGTCATCGTATTTCTCAAAATTAATCCCAGTGTTGCTTCCAGAAAATAGCTCACTATGAAGACGAAAATACAGAAACATAGGCATAGATTGAGTGACTTATGAACGGTACAGCTTTCAGAGAAACATTTCAATCAATGGCCCAGCTGTACAAGGTGTACCATCTATACACTCAGCACTATATATACACACTCAGCCCACTTTAATAGGAACACCTGTATAATTGCACATTCATACAATTATCTAAATCATCCAATCATGTGGCAGCAGCACAGCATGCAGATAGATCAAGAGCTTCAGTTAACATTCATCCAACATCAGAATGAAGAAAAGTGTGATCTCTGTAACTTGGCATGGATGGTGGCACCAGATGGGCGGGTTTGTGCATTTCAGAAACTGTCTTTCTGATTGTCACACACACCACACATAGTCTTGAGAGTTTACTCTAGAACACCTTGGTTCACAGTGGTGGAAAAGGGATACAACAGAGCTTCAGAAGTGCTCTGCCAAGAGGAGAGAACAACCCAGTAGAAGTTATCCATTCCAGTGTACATGAGGAAAAACATTTTCCATTATGGGCTGAATAACAAGATTTACATCTGGCAAAAGGCAGTTATTGCTCATCAGCTGAATACCACCCCTATAGTGAAGTACATTGGTAGCAGTAACATGCTGTAAGGGTGCATCTTACCATCAGGGATTGGGAGACTGGTCAAAATTGCTGAAAGGATCCAAATACGGAGAAGTCCCTGAAAAACTGAACCAGACCTCAGACTGGGGTGAAGGTTCATCCCTGACCACAGACAGCAGTGACTTTGGGACACTCGTCTTAATCTCCTTGAGCGTGTAAGACAAAGCCCTGACTTGAACCTCAAAAACAGGCTAGAATTTGCTCCACCCACACTTATCAGTGAGCCTTGGCTGCCCAGTACCCTGTCAGCGGTTCACTAGTTGTACTTCCTTGGATCACTTTTAATAAATACTAACCACTGCATACCACGAATGGCACACAAGACCTGCCATTTTGAAGATGGCCAAAAGTCATTCAGATCCTTATGCTTACCCATTTTTCCTGCATCCAACATATCAACTTCAAGAACTGACTGTAAACATGATGCCTAAGGTATCCCATGCCTTGACAGATGCCATTATGAGATAATCACTTCACCCGTTAGTGGTTTTAATTTGATTGGTGTGTATATATAATTCTTCCTAAAGATTTATAATCTGTTGATGTTTTAATAGACAGTGGAGAGTGCTGTCCAGCATGTAGCTCCAAAATCTCTCAACTGGGTTGAGATCCAATGAGTGTGAAGGTCATATGAGGTTTTCAACCCCTCCCCCACTCAAACCATTCGGTGAGCCCTTGTGCATGTGTGCAGAGTCATCCTGGAAAGTGCAACCACACCCAGCAGGATAGAAATATTTCATTCTAGAATAAAAGCGATCTCTCAGAAGTTGTTGCAGTGACAATTAATTCTAAGTGGACGAGTGGGGGCAGACCATGTCAGCCAAATACCAACATCCCCCAAAGCTGGTTGTGTGTATACATATATGCATGTTTGACTTACTGTTCTAGCCTTTCATTGGGAGTGAGAGGTTTGGACCAGTCCTCCTCATCTCTGGAATCATCAACCCACCGACTGTTTCCACCACCCCCAAAACCGCCACGCTCAAACCTAGGCAATTAAGTCAAGAGATTAATGAAATTTCTGTAAAAAGTAATCAATAACAGTACAAAGGTCCCTAACATTTTACCTTCCCCTCGAAGACCCACGATCATTAGAGAAGGCAGGTTTGTTCCTGTCAGAACGTCTCCCAAAGCTATTATAGGCGGTGTCTTTTTGGGCATTCCATCCACCTGCCTCTTTGTTGTCAAAGCCAAAGCCTATCACCAAAAACATTTTTTCAGTAAATTAAAGTAAATAAAAAAACACCAAATAAGTATACAGTTCAAATGTAGTAGACACAGTTCCTCTTCCCTGCTTTAATAGTAAAATGTATAACCTAGGCCGCTTTGTATTCACCTGTGTTTTGAACCGGTTGAATAACATAGGAGCCACTGCCCCTGCCTCTGTAACCACCTCCTCTGCCTCCACGGTCATTACGTATGGGTCCACGGTTACCAAAAGCATTGCTTCCATTCATATAGTTATCACGACCATCATGGTAACCATTTACAAATCCATTGCTTCGTCCAACATCCCATCCACCTGGAGAGTCTCAAAGTACAAATAATTCACAATACATCATTCACATGGAAAACAAACACTATACACACTGTAGGCAATAGTTCCTGCTATGAATGACAAAAAGAAAAAGAGTCTAATATACTGAAATGAGAACTGATCAAACAACAGTCATAGCTTCCTAATTTAGTTAATCCAGTTCTCCATTGGTTAAATTTCCAGTTAACCTATGCATTGAAAAGTTGTACATTGAAATGACTTGCAGTCCCTAATATACATGAAGACCTAAATGAAAATATGCGCGCATATATATATATATATATATATATACACACACACATATACACACACATACATACATGCATACCATACACACACACACGGGTTAGACAATGAAACACCTGCCATTTTAGATTCTTCTTGCAGGATAGTGGCCAGGTCACTATGTGATGCTGGTGGTGGAAAACGTTTCCTGGCATGCTGACATTACCCTGGATACATCACAAAGACTTGCTGTCTTGATCACAGATGCGCCAGCAAGACATGCACCAACAATTTGTACTCTTTTGAACTCTGGTATTTCACCCATAATGTTGTGTGCATTGCAATATTTTGAGGGAAAACTGTGCTCTTACCCTGCTAATTGCACCAGTAAGAGCAGAGTGTGAAGGTTCAATGTGCAATTAATGAAGATTGGCCACCAGTCCAATTTAGCCATGAAACCTCCCACACTAAACAGGTGTTTCAGTTTCATTGTCTAACCCCTGTATATGCATGTATATATATATATTTTTGAGCTTATGGCATTTAAATTCTCTAAACCACATTAAAAAGGTCAAAGAAACAGAACTTAAATATCAGCTTCCTTGTTAAATAAATAGACAAGGCAAATAACCCAAATGCCACCAGAACAGAATTACAGCTCCTTCCTGGTGGCACCGAGTAACCATTCTGTATACCAGAGCAATAAGTTCTTCTTAAAAGAAAAATTATTTATAGGCATGAGGCGCTCTGACCAAAACTGCAAGTTATATGGGTGAGCAAAACAAGCCACGTCTGCAGCAACCTTCCTGATGTCAAAGAACACGTCAAGTTTGAGTTTTGGATGCAGGCTGCAAAATTGTGGACCAGCTGTTTGTAGTAATTTGTAGCTTTGCCCAGATATGAAGCATTAGCAAATGCTTACTGATCCAACACGAGCTAAAAAAAAAAAAACCACCAAAAGGCTACAATAAATTCCCTTTTGCACAGAGAGAACTCAGTCACATTAAGATTTCTGGCTCACAAATACAGGGGTTGGACAATGAAACATCTGGTTTTAGACCAAAATAATTTATTAGTATGGTGTAGGGCCTCCTTTTGCAGCCAATAAAGCATTAATTCATCTTGGGAAGGACATATACAAGTCCTGCACAGTGGTCAGAGGGATTTTAAGCCATTCTTCTTGCATGATAGTGGCCAGGTCACTACGTGATGCTGGTGATGGAGAACGTTTCCTGACTCGCTCCTCCAAAACACCCCAAAGTGGCTCAATAATATTTAGATCTGGTGACTGTGCATGCCATGGGAGATGTTCAACTTCACTTTCATGTTCATCAAATCAATATTTTACCAGTCTTGCTGTGTGTATTGGTGCATCGTCATCCTGATACACGGCACCTCCTTCAGGATACAATGTTTGAACCATTGGATGCACATGGTCCTGCAAAATGGTTTCGTAGTCCCTGGCAGTGACGCGCCCGTCTAGCACAAGTATTGGGCCAAGGGAATGCCATGATATGGCAGCCCAAACCCCCATGCTTCACTCTGGGCATGCAACAGTCTGGGTAGTATGCTTCTTGGGGGCTTCTCCACACCGTAACTCTCCAGGATGTGGGGAAAAGAGTAAAGGTGGACAAAACATGTTTCACATTGTCCACAGCCCAAGATTTGCGCTCCTTGCACCATTGAAACCAATGTTTGCAGCCATGGTTTTATGTTTGTTGGATAGAATCCGGGTTAGCACCTGAACATCCCTTTCAGACAGCTTCCTCTTGCGTCCACAGTTAATACTGTTGGATGTGGTTCGTCCTTCTTGGTGGTATGCTGACATTACCCTGGATA
>JANCOA010000012.1:113198-124414 GCA_024363135.1 Leptodoras oyakawai | reverse complement strand
GTAAATAGTCATGAAAATAAAGAAAACGCATTGAATGAGAAGGTGTGTCCAAACCTTTGGCCTGTACTGTATATATAAACATATATAACATAACATAACATATAAGCATTATATAAAGCTTTTAAGATCCACCATTGAAGCACTGAACTCGTTCTATAGGCTATAAAATTGGAAATTGGACTGGCACAGTCAAAGGTTTTACTTCTAACAGTTATTTTAGGCAGGAAATCAGTTTTTCACTTTTAGTTCCTATCCTCACGTTGTTAAGACAAAACGAAGGACCAGAATGTAAATACCGGAGTGGGAAAAGAAGCTTTTCAAGAACTCAGAACAAAATGGGAGACAAACTTTAAAAATAAGATTGTTTTCATCTCACCAGGATTTGAAGTGAGCTTTTTTGGTCGTATGTATACCCAATTTTCAAAGAATCACAGGGGGGCTTGAATGTGGGTAACACCAGAACGATACAATAAAAGGTAATCAAAGAGTTAAATGACTCTAAAGTCCACTTTGCTCCACCCTCTCCTTTCTTACCCTCTGCTGATCTTAAAGCTGGGGTTGCATGGCTGATCTGAATTCTGTCTCTCAAGCATAAGCTCATTTAGTATTTAAAGAAAGTCCTTCCGAGGAAAAGGAAGGAGCATTGTATTTTTTTTAAAAAAAAAGGCTTTCACTGCTCATCACTGAAGAGGGCCTCTTTTGCCCTTCTCTTCAGACAGCTGTGCATTCCCTTAAACTTTTCACAATGATGTAACCATGGTGCCAGAGCTTATGGTATTCTGTGCACCTGCTTTTAGAAAAAGAAGACAAGAGCGCACATGAGTAAACGTTCAATGATTGGTTTAGACGTAATAGTCGTATTTACTGGAACACATGAAAAGAGTTTGTACCATAATTACATGAACGCTTCTTGTTCATGCACTTGCCAGTCAAGGCTTTTTTTCAGTTTCAGTAAACATACATTGAAATTGAGTCATGAATCATGCATTATATCATTTCATCATTAAGTATCATAAGTAATTTGTCGTATGACACTGCTGGCAATACTCAATGTGATGAGCTCCCAGGCTCTCAATCAGTGTCCTCCTCCTTAGGCTAAAATCCATCTGATATCACAAGCTGTTTTGTTGGATGTTTTTTTTGTGCTCTGTAATGAATCTAATGATTGTGAAAAGAGGGATGAGGACAACACCAATGAGAGGAAAAGATGGTCACGCTGTGCGGCTAAAGCCCTGAAATTTGTGCTGCTGGTGAATGAGGACAATCGGAGTGAATGGCAAGACAATGAGCAGTGCTTTTTGTCCACTCAATTTGTCTTTGGTCTTTTGACCTATTCACATTCATTGGGGGCTTTTTTTAAAAACTGCTTTGGGAGAAAAGCTGCTGAAAGCTGTTCTATTCACAAGCCTCGGTTTTTCAATGAAGAAAAAGGGCAGAGAGCATCGGGAGCCTCATCTATCAACAAGGCAGCAGGAGTTAAAGAGAGGGCTCGGGGTCCGAAGGAAACAGAAACTGAAAACTGAAGAAAGGAAATGAAAGGCAAGTTGTATAATCCTGATTTGTTTATGGTTACTGGAATACAAACTGCTTAATTAAACGTGCATTTATTTCCTCCCCACTTTCTTTTTCAAATTGGAAAACAACTTTCTTTCTGCACTAAAACATACACGTACATATGCATCATGTTTTTCACTAAATGTAGATTATCTGGTGGTTTAGTCCAAATATTTGAACTTTTCCATTAAAAAATAAAAACCTATATAATTCTAATTATTTCAATCCTAAATAAATAATAACAATTATAATTATAACACTGTAATAATTCATAATGATTGGCTATATTTCAAAGGTCAAAGATTTAGTTTAATTTATAGTCAGTCAACTATATGAAACAAAAAAATGCTTTGTGTACTAATAAATATTTTTTTGTTAAAATTAGTAAATCAATCCATTTTTAATCAATTTTTAGTTTATACTTCATCTCACTGTCACTCAAAACTAGAGTAACAATTCTAAACACACTTACTTTTCCCTTAAGGGGGCGTTTCCCACACTCTACCCTGAAATAAATCTATGACCTTTGAAATATAGCCAACCATTATGAATTATTACAAAGTTATAATTATAATTGTTATTATTTATTTATGATAAAAAAAAAAAACGATTTATGTAGGTTTTCTTTTCTTTTTTTTTTGCAATCCTCCAAAAAACAACTTCATGTTGTGTAATGTTGTGCATCCACTGGCCTTCAGGTGAACACTGACTCACTGGTGGATGTGTAGGTGTAGGTGTGTCCAGTTGCATACAAAGAAGCATGATTACATTTTATCAAGGATTAACATGTTTATGATTCCTAGACTGAAACAGAGCTCACTGTTGTTTTTGACTTCCAGGACCTCCTGGATAGTGGATGCAACATGCTCACATAAAAGTACATAAAAGTAGGAAGATGTGACACACTGCATATCCATATTAAGGTTGAAGTAGCCTAGAAACCAGGCCTGAGAATACAAATCAAACATAACCAACTTCAACAAATATATCTTTCCTTTTTTCCCACTGGCTTTCTTCATATGCATGTGCATATGTTGATCATGAAATGATAACGATAAAGGCTGAAAGCACTATTAGACATTATTTTGAATCGAAATGAACAATGAAAGGCAAAGACATAATTGCAGAAGTGAAATTTTCTTTTTATTACTTTATACCAATAAAAATATTTAATATCATACAGCTTATAACATTAATAATAATAATAATAATAATAATAATAATAATAATAAGGGAGTACTAAATCTTCTGTCCACTGCGGCATGTTTACATCTATGTTCAATTCAATTCAATTCAATTTTATTTCTAAAGTGCTTTTAACAATGGACAGTGTCCCAACCGCTATCCCTAATGAGCGAGCTGGTGGCGACGGTGGCAAGGAAAAACTCCCTCAAATGACAAGAGAAGGAATCCTTGAGAGGAACCAGACTCAAGAGGGAACCCATCCTCATTTGGGCGACACTGGACAGTGCAGTAACAAATAATCCCTTCTATAACTAAGTGCTATATAGTAAGAAAAACAAACAAACAAAACATTAACAATGTAACATTAAACGGTAAACCGATTAAGTTATTCTAGTCGTCGTCATAGGAAGGCTGCCTTCATCAACCACAGAGTGAAGTTCACGTCTTCCAAGAGCAACGTTAGACAGAGCGGCTATTGCATGACCGCATTTCTTTGTCATAAATGAAAGCTTAATTTATTTGTCGTAATGTAGGCAGGGCAGGGGTGGCTCAATGGATAAGGTGTTGGGTTACTGACTAGAAGGTTGGGGGTTCAAGCCCCAGCACCACCAAGCTGCCACTGTTGGGCCCTTGAGCAAGGCCCTTAACCCTCAACTGCTCAATTGTATAAATGCAATAAATGTAAGTCACTCTGGATAAGGGTGTCTGCCAAATGCCATAAATGTATTGGTTTGTGTTGGCTTGCTTTCTTCTGTTTTTCATCTTCTTTAATTAACATAAATAAAATGACTGGGTTAAACCGACAAATAATTTCAGTGTCTTCTTAGACCCTGACCTAGTGAACTAGCATGAGAATTTTTAGTATGTTAACTATTAGGTTTTAACGAATACCAAATTTCCCGTCTCAAAACGTGAATGAACGGTTTACGAATAAATCTGTTCATATCCAGCTTGATAAATGAGACTCCCTGCACGTATTCTTGATGGATGTTACAACGTATCCATGTATAAAGATTAGATTTTGCCTATCGGAGCCCTTAGGTGCCTAGCATTAATATACACCTGGGTTACTATGACGATACACTTTAATGCCGTGTAGCTTAATTTCGTATACGATTACTGCTCAGGGATGGGGAGCATGACGGATACCTTCAGTAATAATAGATTTCCTTATCCATTTCATATTTGCCCCAAACCTTTTGGATTAAAGGCCCCTTTTACAGAAGTGTCAAGCCACACATTCCTTCATAGGCTTTCACATCTTTGAGCTAGACACAATGGGACCCTTCCCTGAAAATACCTCGCACTTTTGTTTACCCATCAAAGAAGAGAAAGGACCAAGGTATCGTTTGTGCTTGAAGGATGTTATAGAAGCAAATGGAGCGGGAAAGGGGCTGAGATTTGACACCTGTTTGGCACAACAGTACTCTTGTTCGCAGTTAATCCACCATTCTGTCAGGGTCAAAGACTTTTTCTTACATAGTTATAATACAAAGTACAACAGTGTGGACTGTAAACAAAAGACCCTGCATTCTTTATGGGCTGAGGCATAAAGATAATAGTGTGTGCGATGGGTGGGTGGTGTACAGGCATTAGTGAAACCTAAATATAATCTTACAAGATCCTAAATCAGGGGTGTCCGATCGTATCCACAAAGTGCTGGTGTGGGTGCAGGTTTTCCTTCCAGTCAAGCAGGAGTCACACCTCATTCCACCTGTTTTTAATCAATGGAGCTAATCAATGGATACTGACTTTCAGTAGTGCATAGCTTGGTTGGAAAGAAAACCTGCACCCACACCGGCCCTTCTTGGATAATATTGGACACCCATGTCCTAAATTGATGAATTCTAAGTGTTACTTGATGACCATTAATGCAGTCAGTGTTTGTCAGTTTCTAAATTGGCCTTTCAGAAATATCCAGCAGCTCTGTTCATATAGTAAGATTGTCTTCTTCCCTTCCCTTTCAGACTTAAACAATGGGTCACAATGGGTCTGTTTATTGACAATAAACAGATTTATAAGTGCAAGGAAGTGTACAGACAGGAAATTTCACATTTTAAATTACTGCTGTTTTTTTTACTATTATTATTATTATTAATAATAATAATAATAAATCTTATGTATAGATGGCTATCACTGAACAAGCTGAAAAAGATTGTAATATTTTGATTTGGCGTTTAGCATTACTACAACAGAATATTTCTTCTCTTACATATCTTACATATCTTCTGTGGTGAAGAACAAATGGTAAATTATTTACTTCCTGAGCAGTATTGCAGCACATGCTATAGAGAAATACAGCTGCACAATACAGCTGAACACAGAGTATGTCGAATGTCGAGTTCCCACACATTGGGAGTTCTTTGGTCCATTCAGCCTGGCTAAAGGAGTAATGATGAAGATATGCACTGTGTGTGGTGTAGATGAGAAAGAACACATGACATTCCTGTAAGAACAGGCAACATACATAGTCTCATAGAACTCCCTCCCATTTATTATCTGACACACTGATCGCCTCATTACCAAAACAGTCAATTAGATTGACCCTGTGAAGTTTACAAAGACAGGCTTTGCCAAGGTTGCCAAACCCCACTGGTCTGAACAGAGCCCTGTCCTCAACCTCAATGAACATCTTATTATTAGTATTAACTGGAACACTGACTGCATGCCATGCCTTCACTCCAGACATCTGTGCAAGACGTCACTAATGTCCTATTGACTGAATGGGCACAAATCCCCAGAAACGTATTACACACTTTCCTAAGGAGACTAGAAGCTGTTATAGCAGCAAGGAGAAGATAGTGCCTGTGGTTTGTGAATGTGATATTCAAGAAGAACAAAGGGGTGTGTCAGTCTCAAAGCTGCAAGGGCAGTTCTTTTGTCTTCCTGAAAACAGGACTGATCAGATCTGCCATGTTAGTTTGAAACCTCCCAGTGTCAGTGATAAATATTCGGCATGCACACAACTGAACACATGGACTTAAAATGAACACGGGTGTAAAAAAAAAAAGAAAAAAAAATTACAGGGGGTGAGGGGAATACATTCTTATATTCTTAGAATACTCTGGAGAAATCAGCCCAAAAATTAGGATCACATCAAATCAATCAAAATATGGGACTTTCAAAACGATATGTCAATCTTCAATACTTGGTTGGGAATCTCTTTGCTTTAATCACTACCTTGATGCGATGTGGCATTGAGGCAATCAGCCTGTGGCATTGCCTGGGAGTTATGGACGCCCAGATTTCCTTGATGCTTGCTGTCAGCTCTTCTTTGTTGTTGAGTCTGGTGGCCCTCATTTTCCTCAGGTCTGGAGAGTTGGCTGGCCAGTCGAGCACTGTGATGGACTTCAAGCAGTTTGAGTTCTGTTCCTCACCCGTCTTCCTCCAAACCCTTGGACCTTGATTCCCGAATGAAAGGCACACTTTACTTTGGAAAAGAAGTCCAGAAGCCAACGGTCAAGCCCTTCTTCCTTTCTTTGGCCCAGTTGAGACGCTTCATATGTTGGCTCAGGTTCAGAAGTGGCTTGACCCGAGGAACCCGACAGTTGTAGCCCATCTCCCGGATGCATCTGAATGTGGTGGTTTTTGAAGCTGTGACTCCTGCTTCATTCCACTCTTTCTGGATCTCTGCCAGATTCTTGAATCTTCTCTTTTTGATAATCCGCTGAAGCCCACCATCATGTCTTTCCATTGATATGCTTGGACACAGCACTCTGTGAACAGCCAGGCTCCTTAGCTATGAACTTTTGTGGCTTACCCATCCTATGGAGGGTATCAGTGATGGTCTTCAGTTGTTATGTCTGCAGTCTTCCCCATATTCAAACATTCATGCCCTGCAAAATTTGGGCTCTCCACAGTATTCTAATTTTTTGAATTCCTGTTTTCGTGGATTTTATGAGCTGGAAGCCCAAATTATGTAAAAATAAACAAATAAATACTTGAAATAGTTTAAATTGTGGGCCCTGAATCTATAATCTATGAAAGTTTAACTTTTTGAATGGAATTAATCAACTTTTCCATGATATTCTAATTTTTTGGAATGGGTCTGTCTGTACAATTCCCATTTCCAGAAAAGTTGGGACACCTTCTAAAAATGCATAAATACTGAAATCTTTAATATGATAATTCTCTTGAAGCTTTATTCAACAGCCAAAAGGACAAAAGAACTTCAGTGTTTTCAATGACAAACTTTATTCTATTTGCTAAATATAAACAAATGTAGAAACTGATGCCTACAACACACTCATACCACTAGGTCACATTTTATTCAATTGGGAATTGAAGATGCTAATTGCTGTAGTCTTGCAAGTGAAATTTTCACCCATTCTTGCTGTATACAAGCCTTGAGTTGCTCTAATAAATAATGGTCAGATAGGAGCTGCTCAGATAATAAATGGTAGCTGTACTGATTCTCCTCTTCATGATGCTCCATACATTTTCAATAGGGGACAGATCTGGACTGCAGGCAGGCCAGTCAAGCCACACTGTTGTCAATGCAAAAAGAGGCCTGGAGCTCCTGGGAAATGTCTTGATGGCAGCATATGTCTCTCCAAAATACCAATATATGCCTCTGCATCAATGGTACCCTCACACATATGCAGATCCCCCATGCCAGCACAAATGCTGGTTTTTGCACTTTTCATTGGTAAAAGTCTCAGTGGTCTTTTTCTATCTTTGGCACATAGAATCCGACGTCCATTTTCCCCATTATCAAGCTGAAACGTGATGATTTTCCAAAGCACTCCCAAGCCCATGTGGCTCACAGTACATCATGGCAGCATGACGGTTTCTCAAAAATACCTCCTGAGGGCTCGATGGTCACGCACATTCAGCAGCGGTTTCCGCCCTTGCCTGTTACACACTGAGATTTCCCCTGACTCCCTGAACCTTTTCATGATATTATGAATTGTAGATGGTGAAAGATCTAAATTCTTTGCAGTCTCTGAGAAATATTGTATTTGAACTCTTGAAGTTGGGCACAAAGCGGTGAACCACGACCCATTCTTGCTTGCAAAGACTAAACCTTTGGTGAATGGCTTTTCTTTGTATTTTGATCAGTTAAGTAAAAGTTCAAGCAATTTAACAAATTACAGTTTTTGGTTCTTTTTTTTTGGCATTTTTATAATTTTTCTGCATAAATTATGTACAATTGTCAGAGTTGTCCGTAGTTGCATGTGGTCTAGCTGCAGGTAGCCTTCAAATATAATTGCACTAGGCTCTCATAGAGCAGTCTCAAAGATAACAAGGTTAGCTTCTTTGTTGGCGGTCAGGTTATTGACCAACTTTGGCTCACGGCAGTTCATATATGCCTGCAGGTAATGGAGAGAGAAGTGAGTGAGTATGGAGACTTGAAAGGAGATGAAATGTACCTCACATTTTCCTTTGTCAAGCAGCAAAGCACTTCTAAAACACTTCTAAGCATAAGCATGTGCACAATAGACAAGTGAACAGTCGCAAAAATTCCCCCTTCTTTAATTTCCTTATAGAACCTTACATTGTAACTTGGAGCAATGACTGGATGAGAATGAAGTCTGCTGGAAAAGAAAAATTCCAGACAACACAAAGGGCAACCCAAAACAGTTGGCTACAGTATCAGATGTACTCCCAATTGTGCTTGTATTCATAAGAAACAAAGGAAGAGTGGTGCAGTATCAGATGATGTGTGTTTGAAAAGCCCAGCTATAATCTCCAGAGGGCTAGCTCTCTGAATTAACTCTGCAGTGTTGGAGGCAAAGGGGAACCTGATCCATAAAAAGACTGGGAGTGTCAGGCAGGGGTGTTGGGGTGGAGTTAAGCAAAAGGCTCCTACAATACCTCCACATCAATCTGCCAAAGTAGAGGGATAACTGATACCGAGTAAGGGCACAATGGCCAGAGCTCTTTCAAACAGTTTTGTGCTTTTCTGTCACAGGTACAGTGACGCACACAGATAGAGAACAGGATGCGAGACAAGGGGACACAATTTATTTAGTTAATGCGAGATTAGAAGCTCCATGGTTATGTTAGTTATGTTAGAATACAAGCATGTTAATGTGTAAAGGTGTGATAAGTACATTTGTAAGGAAGTGAATATATGCACAAATATGTATGCAAGTTGTTTTCTTACCTGCTTTGCCAGCACTATTAACGAGGCTGCCTCTGCTTTTCCTGTCTGTTGCACCATCTTGTAGAAGATTCCATCCTTGTTTTGGAGTAGCGTATGGGGTTCATCATATTCACGTATGCAGCCTCCTTCCAGAACCTGCAAGCAAAGGACTTTGTGTCAAAGAAGATCCTCTAAACAATACTTACAGTATGGTGTAATCATACATGGTGGAGATTAATATTCGCATCCAGTGTCAGCTTTTCAGAGCTTGATCAGCAGTAATGACGGCAGTGAGTAAGACAGTAAGCTGTAATAACATCAGTAAGAACAGGCGTTAGTGTGAGGTAAACAGTAATTATGTGAAGTGTGAAATGTGAAGCTAGTCATACAGTCACTGTGTGTGTGAACTGAACACATAGCAGAGACTGAAAGTAGTATGAGTCAGAGTGATTAACCATGGCTGTGTGCTCCTAGGTGAGACAAGAGAGACAATGCTGAGCGTTCAAACAAAGTTCAGGCCTAAATGAATTGCATAAGCCACATACAGTACTGTGCAAAGGCTTTAAGGCAGGTGGGGAAAAATGCTGTAAACTAAGCTTCCAAAAATGGAAGTGTTAATAGTTTCTTTTCATCAAGTAACAAAATGCAGTGAATGAGAAATCTAAATCAAATCAATATTTGGTGTGACCACCCTTTGCCTTCAAAACAGCAGCAATTCTTCTAGCAACACTTGCACACAGTTTTTGAAGGAACTCAGCTGGTAGGTTGTTCACATCTTGGAGAACTAATCATAGCTCTTCTGAGGATGTAGGCTTCCACAGAATCAATTCAAATCCTTCTGTCTTTTCATGTAATGAAAAGTTCAGGGCTCTGTGGGGGCCGTACCATCACTTCAAGGACTTCTTGTTGTTCTTGACACTGAAGATTGTTCTTAATGACATTGGCTGTGTGTTTGGGGTCTTTGTCCTGCTGCAGAATAAATTTGGGGCCAATCATACGCCTGGCAGGTGGTATTGCATGATGGATAATTATCTGGCTGCATTTCTCAGCACTGAGGACACCATTTGCAGAAACACAGCCCCAAATTTGCAAGGACCCTCCACCATGCTTCACTGTAGCCTGCAGACACGCATTATTGTACTGCTCTCCAGCCATTCGGTGAACAAGTCCCTTCTGCTACAGCCAAATATTTCACATTTTGACTCATCAGTCCAGAGCACTGGCTGCCATTTTTCTGCACCCCAGTTTCTATGTTTTTGTACATAGCTGAGTCACTTGGTCTTGTTTCCATGTTGTAGCTATGGCTTTTTGGCTGAACTCTCCCATGAAGACCACTTCTGGCCAGACTTCTCCAGACAGTAGATGGGTGTACCTGGGTCCCACTGGTTTCTGCCAGTTCTGAGCTGTTGGTGCTGCTGGACTGATTTTAAAGGGCAATAAGCTTAATGTATTTGCCATCTGCTGCATTAAGTTTCCTTGGTCAACCACTGCATCCATGATCCTCAACGTTGCCCATTTCCTTTGTGCTTCTTCAAAAAAGCTTGAACAATACATCCTGAAACCCCAGTCTGCTTTGAAATCTTTGTCTGGGAGAGCCCTTGCTGATGCACTATAACTACCTTGTGTCTTGTTGAGGTGCTCAGTCTTGCCATGGTATATGTACCTACTGTGGATTTCTGTGCTTTTTACACTTGTCCTTGGTGGGATTACTAAACTATATATTAGGGTATAAATGTACTAAAATTATACATAATCTTCTGAGGTATTTATTGCAATGAAATGAATTTCACCTTGTTGTGTGGTTCCTCATTTACACAGACCTCCCATTTGTTTCACCAGCTCTTGGACAATGCGCAGGGCATAAAATTACATCATCACATTAGAAAATCACCCCAAAACCAATAGGCTGTGGCAGCAGGCTTTGTACAGCCACAAAAAGGCCCTATAATAGTAGGGACGAAGATACAGCAGCACATTAGTGGAGTTAACTTTCCACACAATGCCGGCAGGGGATAACCATCTGTTATGGTGGTCAGGTGCTTAAGAGGCATCTCAATGGATTTCATATGTTTCAAGTTACTTTATACACTGAAGTACCATAAAAACTGGCATGTCCTGGTATTAAGACTTGGTAGGTCGTTGCACAGTCCTCATGCTGTTACTTGATGCAGTGTTGCAAGGCTATTGCTTTAAATGATTCTTGCCAGACGACATTGGTCACGTTCACCCAGAGTATATTACGGCCATGCTGCTGTCCTAAGTTCGTGGTTTTACCAGAATTCTTGTAGCCATTGTACGCCGTTGAAATGCTTAATTCTTTATTTTCATGACTATTTACATTGTAGATTCTCACTGAAGGCATCAAAACTAGTTCATTCATAATATAATT
>JANCOA010000012.1:87871-101239 GCA_024363135.1 Leptodoras oyakawai | reverse complement strand
CAGGCTGGTCCAATTTAGCCATGAAACCTCCCACACTAAAATGACAGGTGTTTCAGTTTCATTGTCTAACTCCTGTACATACATACATACATACATACATACATACATACATACATACATACAAATTGAAAGTCAGTCACCTTCTCCCAGTAGCAAATGAGATCCTGGACCTCCAAAGACACTTCCTTCTTCTCCTCTCGAGGAAATGGCATGTCATGTTTAACCAAGTCATCCAGCAAAAGGAACTCCTAAAAAGCAGATTAATAACTGGGTGAGCAAGCAACCAAGTAATATCATTACCACCAATTGTAAATGTACAGTAAATATGTTAAAGGTGTGACTGCTAATTTGGGAAGGAGAAGAAACCGATTCATTATTTGCACATTTGTTTATCCATCATTCAGTGCACACAAACCTACTCTATATGTGTATATATTATTATTATAATACCTGTGCCGTACCTGTGAGAGAGAGAGAGAGAGAGACATTCCAGAACTCTGACAAAAAGTAAATTATTAGACTGTAAAATATTTGTTTCAGCTGATTTCTGCCACTACAAACTCTTTAGAGGATTCACACCATTGTTGTGATGCCAAAAACGTGTAGCTTGACCAAGAACTGTTTGATTTACAGCTGTACAAAGCATGGACCTGCTTACTGTCTCTAGTGGCAAACAAATACTCATACATTTAAAAATACATTTGATGATACAAATGATTAGATATTTAGAGGTTTACGAAATGTCTAAATGGAATTTCTAGGTGATTGTATAAGCACATATGATGAAAAATTTGTGTTGACATCACCTACTTAAACTGCTGTCCATAGAAATTACTGGGGGGAAAAGAAAGATGGGTAGAAAGAGGAAGAGGAGTGCAATCTGTCGTTAATTGGACTTGACTAGTCCTGGTGTATCCAGGTTTGACCATGGGAAATTTGGTGACAAGGGTCACAGATGTACACCAGATGTTATCAATGACATTAGGCAACCCTTTTGGACTGTAGGAGAGAACTTATGCCCTGGTTGGGACCTTTCCAGACCTTTTTAAATAAACCATTTGGATTGCCAGGGACTAGTGCAGCAGAGTGTCCCGGTCTTTACTGTCCTGTTTACAAATTCAGAGACAAATTCCAAGGGAGTTCATTGATGTAATGATTTAGCCCCATCCCGATCCAAAGGTAGCTCCTGATGCCGCATAGCTCTCTCCATCACTGGTCTGAACAGATTCATAAAAATGTCAGTACTGCTATTATAAAAAGTTAAGTAAGAAAAATCTGTACTGGCACGGAGCTTTGCTGTTAGGAACTGATCTATAATTAGCCCAGTATGTGGCAGCGAGGGCGTCATGAAGCGCTGCTCTGGCAATAGGAGACATAGCTGGGAGTGGCAGAAAAGGTCAGCGCTCACACCTGTCCCTTATTAATTAACCTTGATTTCTCTATCTGTGTGTGTGAGTGTGAGGCATGCAGTGAGTGAGAGGGCTGGAGAGCACTGAGAGAGACCAGAGAGCCAAGACACAGAGCCTGAACACATATACAATGCGCTGAAAATCTCATATAAATTGTAAATAAAAGACTGTGAGTTGATGTCAAAATCCGACTCCTGACCCATTATTGAAAATATTGCTACACGGTAATAATTATACGCTATCTGCTCTACAGTGCCGAAGATGCTGAATTTGTGTACAGGAGCTATAAATCTACTCTACCACAGGTTAAAGAAACAAACATCTTCATCAGCAAACACTGATTTTATTTTGGCTCCAAATGATTTCTGATTATTTCTGACTAATAAACATTTTTTCACTAAGCCAAATACCAACCAGTCCGTCCAAAACCTATTTAGCCTGGGTTTAGTCAAATATTTCTTTGTGAATATAATTAGTGTGCTTAACCAAAATTTGATATTGCCATGTTAGGAAAATCTACAGAACAGATTAGAACTGTATGTCTAATATTTATACACGTAAATTCATCAAGAACTGTACCTTGATCCTACCGATGCTGATGCTGGCTTCAGAGACTTTCTCAACGGCAGCAGGGAAAAAGAGTGTGACGGTGAGGCGGACTGCAGTGTACAGCGACACAGCCACAAACACACGGCTAGCTGTGATTGTGTTTCCCAACAACACATACACAGTGAAGGTCACAAACTGAATGATCTTGCTTGCAGAAAAGAAGCTGGCCATGTTCAAACCACGCAGATAGGAGCTGGCCATGATTTTAGAAATCTCTTTCCTGTAAGAAGGGGGGAACATCATAAGGCCGAGTAAATTCTGCATAATTTCAGTTACTTTCGAAATCTTTAGTTATCAGTAAAAAAGTACATTCATTCTGTATTCTCCACGCTTAAGTGCCAATACAATGCCAAAATCTGGAATCAAAACCACACTACCTTAATACTTTAATTCCCAAGAAACAAAAAGGTCTAAAATCTAAAATAAACAGTACAGCCACAGAAGTATGTTAATCATTATGAGGCAGATTCAGATTAAGGCATTTTAAGGTATTATTCACCCAGCCTTATGCAAAGGCTAGACAGATGTTGCTGGCTTCTGTTGATATGCCTGTGGATCTGCTAGTATAGTGAAGCATCATTACCAGTATTTATAAGGATAAGGATATATAGGATATAACTCAAAATGAATCTCAAAATGAAAAAACTTTACTTAAACATGTTCCATATACCACACATGTAAAATATGCAAAAAAATTAGGATTGCTTCCTGGAAATATGCATTTAAATCCATGTGACATGCCGGCACATTTCAGATGAATGTCAGAGGGCAATAGGAGAGGTAATTACGATTGTTTGCTATTTAATCATTTAAAGGCAGAATCTACTGTAAAGCAATCTTTCCATATCAATAATGGTTCCATTAAATCCTTTCGGCAATTCCACTGGAAAAATATATGATAATGTTACTAATAATGTTAATATGAGGGCGACATTGCACTGTTTTTGCAGAATACTTCACCATCTTACACTTCAGTATCTCTGTGCTTATAGTGTAGATATCTAGCTAAAAACTTTGAGACAGAAACAGGAAAACTGCATCATCCTAAAAATATGTCTTCCAGACACCAGAAGAGCACCACCAACACATCTGGTCATAGCAGCTCACTGAGCTGTGGCACCCCTTTGCCTCCTGGGAGCAGCTCAAAGATTCCTGTTGTCAGTGACTGTTGCTGAGCTCATGGTTCTGGAGCAGAGAACTGCTTCACTTCTGGCATACCTGGTGGGGATCCCTGATTTCTCTTTTTCTCTTTCTCTCTCTTGCTTCCAGCCTGCATTTCTCTTGCTTTTGATCCCCTGATTCCAGCTCCACTCCACGGGGGAAACATCCCATGCTGACCAGAGCTGGGGCAAACCCTGGACAGATGTTTCAGGCTGGCAGGGAAGCCAGAAACTTCCAGGAGCCATGTCCTTGTTTAGAGGAGGAGACACTGATGCAAATCTCCTATCGAGCAGAAATGTACTGCGTATCTGTGAGTATATAAGGGGAACAGGCCTTTGTGGACTCAGTGTGTAATCAGACCATCAACCATAAATAAATGCATGTTTGTTGAACTTGAGGTACATGCACAGGGGTAATCATGCTTGTCCACTGGTGCCCATCACAATTCAATTCCAGGGGCATAGAATGGAGGCAGCAGTTAGCCTTCACCTCACCCAACCACTAATTATTGGTACAAATGGCTCAAGGTTTAAAGCATTAGTGCATTATGAATGCTTGTGGTTGGGCCCTGCAGTAGTACAGCAAATGCTAGGCACGGTTGAGGCACAAGCAGGATAGAGTGCAGGATTGGCTGGGAAGGTAGTGCAGGGGCCAGAAAAGTCAGCTTCATGTTGGGGGACACCAAGCATAGGGATGGTCCTCTTCCTCCTCCCTTAGAAGGGATTCCCCTTGAGCCCCTGTAGCAGATGCATGATGAGACTGTGAAGCACGACTAGACTCTGAGGCATGTATTTGACCAAGTGAGAGCAAAAAATGGTTGGTGAATCCAGCCTGATGGCTTGTTCACCCATCTCTATTAATCCATTATTAAAGAAAGGTTATATTGAGTGACGCAGGACACTCAAGCTGACGAGGGGATGACACAGCTGGTGGTCCTGAAGAGCTACTGGGAAATGTTAGTTCAGGAAGCTCACCATAACCAAATGGCAGGTCACCTACGACAGGACAAAACACTAAACCATCTTACTGTTTGTTTTACTGGCTTATTCATGGCAATATATGCAGGTGGTGTATGGCATGTCGCAAATGTCGGCTGGTGAATCTGCTGGCCTCCCTAAAGTGTCAATGTGCCCATAACTCTTAATTGAATTTCCATTAAAAAAAATTGGTATGGACCTTGGCAGAGGTTCACCAACCTGCACAAAACCTGCGCTGTGTCTAAAAATTATGGAGCAATTTCAGAAAAATGTTCCTTAATGTAAATTGTGAAGACTTTGAATATCCCATCATCTATAGTACATAATATCATCAAAAGATTCTAATATCATCAAGAGAATCTGGAGTAATCTCTGTGCCCATGATCTTTGGGCACTCATTTGGCACTGCATCAAAAACAGGCATGAGTCTGTACAGGAAATCACAGCATGGGCTCAGGAACACTTCCAGAAATCATTACCTATCATTACCTACCTACACAGTTTGCCATGCAATCCACAAATGCAAGTTAAAGCTATATCATGCAAAGAAGAAGCCATATGTCATGACCCAGAAACTCTGCTGTCTTCTCTGGGCCAAAGATCATTTAAAATGGACTGAGGCAAAATGGAAAACTTTTCCGTGGTCAGATTAATCAAAATTTGAAATTCTTTTTGGCAAACGCCGTGTCCTGTGGACTAAAGAAGAGAGGGATCCAGCTTGTACACCTTTTTCTGGTCGGAGAACCATGGCCTCAGATTTGGAGGTGCTGAATCTCATCCCAGCCGCTTCCCACTCGGCTATGAACTGCTCCAGTGCCTGGTGCAAGTCCTGGCTTGAAGAAGCCAACAGAACAACGTGGAAGAAGATGGATGGATGGATCCAGCTTGTTATCAGCACACAGTTCAGAAGCCTGTACGTATTGTGATGGCTCCTTAGTGGGGTGGGGTGGGGTGGGGTGGGCGAAGTTCCCGGTGGGAGAGATGCTACTGGGTGGTTAGTTACCTGCCCTGGTTTCCAGATGAAACACATGAAAAACAGCAGCTGCGGTGTAATGGAGATCATTTATTGGGCTGGGGAACACCCACACTTCACATCATCACAATCCAGGATAACATCAGTAGGCAGAGCGTATGGGCTACAACCTAGCACTAACCACCATACATGTGTATCTATTGGCATCTTTACTCTCTCTAGTACCAGAATTTACGCTGTACTGCGCATGCGCTTATCTAAGGCACCTAAAGTGACCGTCACAGTCTGATGGCATGGGGTTGCATTAGTGTCTATGGCATGGGTACCTTATACATCTGGAAAGGCACCATCAATGCTGAACAGTATGTAGAGGTTTTAGAAAATGTCTCTTTCAGGTAAGGCCTTGCATATTTCAGCAAGACAACGCTAAACCATATACTGCATCCATCACAACAGCATGGCTTCACAGTAGAAGATTCCGGGTGCTGAACTGGCCTGTCTGCAGTCCAGACCTTTCATCAATAGAACATTTGGTGCATTATGAAACTAAAAATCTCGCAAAGAAGACCCAGGAGTGTTGAACAGCTAGAATCCTACATCAGACAAGAATGGGACAACGTTCTTCTCCCAAACTCCAGCAACTGGTCTCCTCAATTCACAAATGTTTACATGTGAATGAGCCTTGTTCAAATAAAAGGCGGGTCCTACACAATAGTAAACATGGCCCTGTCCCAACTCTTTTGAGATGCATTGCTGCCATCTAGTTCAAAATGAGCTAATATTTTTTAAAGGGTAAAATACTTTGTCTCCCTTTCAACATCTGATGTGTTGAAAAATATGCATTTGCAAAACATTACATTCTGTTTTATTTTCATTTTACACAACTTTTTTTGGAATTGGGGTTGTACATGGTTTAATCATTAGGATCAATTATATGTCATTTTCATGTGTCTCAGTCTTCCACTACTATTGTAATCTCTATGGTCATCTAGGAAAAGGTTACCACATTTTTGGCATTGTTGGCAGGATGACGATCCGCTCTGACCGTGTGCTGTGACAATCCAAGGACACAAACAAGCTGTAGCATCTAACTACACCCAGAGTTATCGTCTGATCTTGTCTGATCCAATGATCCTGTGTTTCTGGGTCATGTCCATACATGACAGCACAGGAGAGAGTATCTTATCAAAGAGCTTGCTGCTAGATGACAGACTCAGTTTTATGATAAAAGCAGTGTTGGACTGATAAGAGTTCAGTTCAAGGTAACGAATGAGTTGCATGATATAGTATAGTTACAGCAGAATCCTGAGGGTGCTGAAGAGGCTTCCACATCAGTTTGTAATACCGGTAGAAATATGAAGTCTGTCCGTAAAGTGATGAGAATGAACTTCATGTGCTCTGTAGGGCTTACACATGGGGGTGGTGGGATTTCAGATAAGTATAACCCCTTTCAGGTGAATTCTACTATTTGTAGTGCCCAGACTTTTGTTTCTATGAAACAATGCTGAAGTTCCTTGTCACTGGAACAATGCAAATGAGTTTGGAGCATCAGTATCTGATCCACGATCCAATTCAGCAGGAAAATTGGTAAAAATGCATCAGAAACTTTTGAAATGTTGAAGAAAGGCTAAGGATAAGCTATTCAAGCATACTGTTACATGATCGTTTAACAAGAGAGCCCAATTTCCTGAACAGAGTGATCACAGGACATGAATCATGGGTGTTCCAGTATGATCCTGAGACAAAAATACAAAGAGCTGAATGGCCCACGACATCATCACCTCACCCACAGAAAGCTTGCATGAGCAAATCAAAAATCAAGTCACGGTTCATTATCTTTTCTGATTCTCAAAGAATCGTCCATAAAGAATTCGTACGTATTCATGGATCCTCCATCATGCCAACGTACAGAGACACACTTCACTAGCTGTGAGAGAATTTTTGGCTGAAAATATATAGCACCGAATTGGTTCCGTGTGATTTCTTCTTGTTCCCCAAGATTAAAATACATCACCATATGTAAATTTAATTCTCATTACTTTCTGTACAGACTTTGTGTCTGTCCACACATACTTGCTTAGTCTTTGCCAACAAGGGTCATGGCTCACCACTTTGGGCCAAACTGTCTTTTGGTCCATCTCAAGAGAACTCGCCGGTGTTTCTGCAAGTCTGCAAGTTACAGCAAGTCTTTGTGATGTATTAAGAGCCACGGTATCGAGGGTAATGTCAGCATACCAGGAAACGTTTTCCACCAGCAGCATCACGTAGTGACCTGGCCACTATCCTATAAGAAGAATGGCTTTAAATCCCTCTGACCACTGTGCAGGACTTGTATATGTCATTCCCAAGAGGAATTGACGCTGTATTGGCCGCAAAAGGAGGCCCTACACCATACTAATAAATTATTGTGCTCTAAAATGACAGGTGTTTCAGTTTCATTGTCTAACCCTTGTATACATATAACATTTTAACCTAACAACCATGGCTCAGACGGACTGTGTTTACTGAAGATAAAACATAAAATCCTTTGTAGCTTACTTTCTGATGTCGTTGACTAAGGCAGTAAATGGCTTTTCCCATGCATACATCTTAATAATTCGTATTCCAGACACCACCTCATTCATTGTGCGTATTCTGGCGTCAGTAAGGACTGCAGTCTTACTCCTGAAAGAGTGAAACAGAAGAGATGGGGGATAGAAATGATTATCGGTTTTTAGTAAGCTTGAATATTTAGTCAGTTGTACCATTCCCTGTGTTTTGTGGGTTTTTATTTTATTTAGAACCATATATAAATATAAAATACAAAATGAATTCTATATTTTTGAAAATAGAGTAATTTTATTAAAAAAAATAGAATTCACATACTCTACTTAAGTTCCTGTGTGTTTAAATTTACAAATAAAACTAACTAACTACTAAAAAATAAAACTAACTAATTTAAATGTAGATTCACTGGCTTTATTCATTGGTTTACACTTTCAAGGTTGAGTAGCTTGTGCATTTTACTGACAGATGCAGTTGAATGCAAGTTTTGTGAAATTCAGTTGTTTTGTTTCATATTAGTCGCAATAACTAAAGAAATATTAAATATGAAAAAAGAATGCAAGAAAAAAAACAAATAAATGAAGACAAACAAGACCAGTTATTCAATTAACTGCCACTGTATGAAAGAAGGACAGGCTCAGTTGGTGTGAAAGTCAGGTCTGTATGCTAAACCACCTGTGCAACACTATATTACAATCAGCACTAAGTGACTGATAATATGACTGATAGTATGTCTCTGATAGTGCCTGCTTTTGTACTGATGTAATGTCACATGAATGATGATTATTAAACCAATTTTACTGTCGATTTTCATTCTTTTTTCATTATTTACTTTTTCTTCATTTTCATGTCAAGCCTTTTCATTTCACTTAATTCCGGTGATGGATTAAGAGAATCTTTCTTAGGGTGCCATGAGGAAGACATGCAGATCAGATGAGGTAGTAACTGTGCACTTGCATACAATACATCATGTTAAAATACCTAATAAACATTACTGCAATAAGTCTAAGAATACTTACAGTATGTCACATAGACATTTAACATTCTTATATATCATCAGCCCATTATTAAAGTTTTCAATGACAAAAAATAAGCATGTTGATGTTATGCACTGTATAGGCTATACATGAAATAAATATTCTACACAAATAAACAATAAAGATATTTTAAAAAGTAAAATGACAAATGTAAGTGGAACACCTGTAAATAACATAAGCTCAACAGTGTATTGCAAAAATGACATGCTTGTTTTTAAATAAAAATGAAAAAAAAAAACATTTATGCATAATAATTATAATAATACAACATTGATAACTATGTGTGATTGCTGCACAAACACAATTTGGAAAACAATAGAAATACTTTATAGGCTGTAATTCATCTACATGCAAGCTTGCACCTTCTGTTATCTGCAAACGTACAGCGAGGACGCTGGCAGCCATATTGTAACGTCAGTGGTTATCAGCTTGCATGCAGATCCTTTGCATAATGCCAGGACCCCATCTATTGACATAGCTCTGCCGTGGTGAAATTACAATGTACCAAAGGTAGACTACAAAAACTATATCTTAAGATACTTTGCACCATAAGTTCTTACTGTGTCGTTTCATGCAGGCTATATAAACGTGGACAACCTGCTGAAATATATTACTTTATACTCATGGACTGACTATGACCCATTTGGAGAGCAGAAATATTTGGGAACCCCATCCAATCCCTTACAAAGTAAGGCAGGACATAATAGAATACGGGCAGAATAATAAAATACGGGCAGTATAAACAAAACACATCTCAGGCTGCGGTCAAAAACATTATGTCTGAGGCCTTGTAATGCACCTTAAAGATAAACCACTTTTACCTGATCTCAATGGAAAACCTGATGAAAAATCTTATACCATTGCCAAGGTTGGAACCACTCATTTATTGAAATGAATCCCAATTAGTATGAGCATACAAATAAATGTTAAATATATCAGAGGAAGTGCTATAACACTAAATATCAGAATGGCTGATGACCACAGTAGTGCTGATATTCAGTATAACAGCATGACCTTGAGTGTGATATTGCTTTTTTACAACTCTACAAGTATCGTTTATTAGTTAACACTAGTTAATAAGCAACAGCAGAGTCAAAGCCCTGACTCGATTCCCATTGAGATGGCAAGACCTTAAATGGGTAGTTCATGCTCTCTCTAAAACCTCTAATGTAGCCAAATTAAAACAATACTGCAAAGAAGAGCAGGCAGACATTCCTCCCCAGTGATGTAAAAGACTCATTACAAGTTATTGTTTGATTGCAGCTGTTAATGCCAAGAGTGGCACAATGATTTTTTTAAATACATTTTTATCATATTAATAAAGCTGCATTTTATGTTTCACATCATGTTGTCTTTGTTATATTAAAATTACTTGGATGATCTGAAACCTTTAAATGTGAGAAATTAGCATAAATAGAAGAAAGTGAGATCTGTCTATTAATCTGTATATTTAATAATACTAATTAATTCCATTTATATTGTTTAGTGCATTTCTCATACCAAAGGTCACCTTAAAAAAAGACAAAAAAAAAAAAAACACTACAGAGTCACAAAACCTTCAGTAAGCAGAAGAAATAAAGTACTGAGAAAAGAGATTTGAACTGAGCTTTAAAGGAGAAAATTCAAAGACAGTCACAAAGAGAGAGCAGAAATGGGGTACATAGTTTGGGGACCATGATGCTGAATGATCTATCCCCAGCAGTGACCAATCTAAATTTTGGGACAGATAAATGACCTGTATCAGAGCACCTAAGTGTTTGTGCAGAGCAGTAGGCATTCAGAAGCTTGGGTAAACAGTCAGGTGTTAGGCCATGTAGAGATTTGTATGTCAGCAGGAGTTTAAACTGAGTGCAAAGTGGGACAGGTAGCCAATGTAACTGGAATAGATTAGGGGCTATGTGAGCTGAATAAGAGAGATCCTAGCAGCTAAGATTTTCAAATACTCAAGAGGGCTGATGGTTTTGTTTGGGATACCAGTGAGAAGAGAGTTACAGTAATCTAGGTGGGATGATATGAAAGCATGAACCAGAGTCACAGTGTCTTTCATGGAGAGCAAAGATGAGCTACATAACGGAAATAGACAAAAGTCCATGGCGTGAGTCGAATCCCACCACAGACAAGCTGTCACTGTTGGGCCCCTGAGCAAGGCCCTTAACCATCAACTGCTAGGTGTAAATAAGATAAACGTAAGTCGCTTTGGATAAGGGCGTCTGTCAAATGCCGTAAATGTAAATGTAATCTGACAGAGAGGTAGCATGTAAACAATGAAAAGTAGAGGGCCAAGGACTGATCCCTGGGGAATGCCTTGTGTAACAGCACTAATAGCAGAATTATGCTGACCAAGCTCAAATGAGGACAGGACTAATGGCCAATGGCTGAAAGACCCGAGATAAGAATGTCATGATTAACATTGTCAAGCCTAGGTCTATGAAGGAGTAGAATACCGAGAGCACCAGACTCCGCTGTTGAAAGGCATAGATCATTAAAATGGAAGCTGGATTAGAAAAAGTTACTGCATTTAATAAGTTACGACCCTTTCTACCATTTGGCTATGACGGGCAGGTTAGAAGTTAGATGATAGATGAGTGTTCCAGGGTGGCTGTATCAAGACCAGGTTTCTTGAGAGTGGATTGGGAGTGATAGCAGTTTTAAGGGCAATAAGGACATAACCTGAAGTAAAATGTGTTAATGACACAACAGATAAGACCAGAGATAACTAAGAAACACTTCTTAAAAAGCCGGTTGGGGGCAGGGTCAAGCTGACGGGGTTGACTTTGATATGGCAAATAGGTCAGAGATGAGAACAGGTCAGAAAGCAGACAAAGGTTTGACTGCTGGATAAAGAGGACTGTTACTAAAGACAGGAACTGAGGGGGTTAGGAAGGTTTATTTTGTATTAATTTTGTCTGTGAAAAATCTACGAATGTCTTCAGATTGCAGGGAAGTGCAGTAGATGGAGGATGAAGAAGTTTGTTAATTGTAGAGAAGAGTTTTTGATTTCAACTGGCAAATTTTAAAGCAACTCTATATACAAGTATGTCATCCAAGTATGCTAAAGTATCAGTAACAGTGAGGCAAGTTTTCTTATAAAGGTGCTCTAAAAGCCTGCCTGTGGTTTTCAATGCAGAGAGTTCAGGGGTAAACCATGGGGAGGAATGACTAGAGGGAACCAGTATAGCCTTTAGAGGGCCAGCTGGTCAAGTATATCATAAATGGAGCTATTAAACTGAGATAGGATGTCATCAGGACAAAAGAGATAAGAAATGGAAGTAAGAGGAGAGGACTGAAGAAGAGCAGAAAAAATATGAGACTCAACAGAATTGATATAATGAAAAGACTGAGGATTTAATGCAAGGGTGAGAGAAGGATATGTTGTAGCTGTAGTTTCAATGACCTTGTGGTCAGAACCAACAAAGGAACCAGAAACAGAGGTGACGAGCAGACCAGTAGAGCAGTGTGATAATGGGAATGAGTGTGAAAGTCAAAATGTTGCAGATGAAAATTCAGTTGAAAATGAACAATCAGTGTCAACATGATTACACTGAAATACCAGAAAAACAGCAACTGCACCTATGCATGTCATGGTTGTGTCCGCCAGTGCGTACATAAAGCGATCTATGGAAGTTTCTACAGCTCTTTCCACCATGAAAATGGCAAGTTATTACAATTTTCAACGTGATTTTCAACACAGATAAATAGTGAGACGGGTCATAGCATTTCAGAGGTAGAAGAAAAGTTTGGATTTTCATGTATGAGCATTTCAAGGGTGTACCTTGACCACAAGAATTCCAGCAAAAAACCTCAAGCTTACGATAGTAGCGTGGCCGTAATAAGACTCTTGTTTCACGTGATAGGCATGCAACCCTGCCTCAAGTAATTTCAGAATTCAATGCTGGGGCCTTAACAAATATCAGCGTGAGTCATCCCATCCCATGGGGAACCTACCAAGTATTAACTAATTTTAAGTATACTAATTTTTATGGAACTTCAGTGTTTTCAGTTTGAAAAGAGACACATGATAGCATTGTCCTCACTGACTGGCAGCCTGTTGTGTGACATGGGGAAAACACTGATTTACAACTACATTAGGGAGAACCCCCCCAAACACAACAAGATAAACCAACACAAAGGCTAGAAAGCTGTCTTCACATTTTCCTAAAACATACCGATGTTTAAGATAATGTGTCTTTGTGGCTACACACCTGAATTTAGAGAAAAATTTTCCAAACAGGGATTGCAGTGGCAGCAGAAAAATGAGCACTGCCATCCCCGCCAAGCATGAAGGTCCAATCTCCTGCCACAGAAGGCCAACAACAGCTGCAGCTTGAAGCGGCCCCACCCACAGGAAATGCAAGAAAATTGTCACCTGAAGAAAGAAATGCTCATTAATAGAATTTAGTCTATATAACTAGAATTTTGTTTAGTATACAGTCTAGCGAAAAATAGAAAAAAAGTATACCCTCCTTAATTTCTGTTATGTTGTGACTTCAGAATTTGGAAACCATGTGGGGTTAAATAATACACACCTCCAATTTCCACAATCAGTAGGACTAATAAATTATACTAAATTATTTAATCATTAGTGGCGGCACGGTGGCGCAGTGGATAGCGCTGTCGCCTCACAGCAAGAAGGACCCGGGTTCGATCCCCGGGTGGGG
>JANCOA010000011.1:14233663-14243970 GCA_024363135.1 Leptodoras oyakawai | reverse complement strand
TTGTGTTGTGCAGAAGTCAGGTTACTACACAGCCGACAGCCCTGTTGGACAACTGTTCAAATTCATATTAGGATTATGTCTGGCTGATATCAAGTCTTGGTTTTCTACTCAAATTAAACAGTGACAAAACGGAGGTTCTCCTCATAGGCACTAAATCGACACTATCCAAATCTTGCAGTTTCTCACTTGATATTGATAATTGTTCTGATTCTCCTTCCCCACATGTGAAGAACTTGGGTGTTATCCTTGACGGTACCCTGTCATTTAACGCTCATATCAATAGTGTAACTCAGAGGTCTGCCTACTTTCACCTGCGTCATATTAATTAATTAACGCTCACATCCACAATCCTGCTCCACCCTATCTCTCCAAGCTCCTTCAGTTTCACACTTCCTTCTCGCATCCTTCCATCTTCTCTTTCTATTCATCTGACCGTCCCATCTTTCTGCTGCTCTGCTCCCAAGCTCTGGAACTCTCCTCCACACGATATTAGGAACATAACTAAACTCTCATAGTTTAAATCTGCACTAAAGACTCACCTGTTTGAAATAGCCTTCTGTATTTGATTACCCAAGATCCACTGTGTTGTAATTTGGAATTGTATTTGTGATTGACCTTGTAAGGTGTCAGAAAGGCGCCTTTAAATAAAATGTATGAGGATTATTTTATAATATGAATGATATTATGAATGAACTAGTTTTGATGCCTTCAGTGAGAATCTACAATGGAAATAAAATAAAGAATGAAAATAAAGAAAATGCATTGAATGAGAACCAGGTACAGGTACTGTACACTGAATTGCAGAGTACTCTCAGAGTCTCCCTGGATAAGCAGTGTGTTCACTCTGAGTATCATCTGACATTTTTATTCATGGCATTTGGCGTCTTTGGCGTTCTTATTTGTACACATCTGAGCAGTTGAGGGTTAAGGGCCTTGCTCAGGGGCCCAGTAAGGACATCTTGGCTGTGGTGAGACTTGAACTTCCCCCTTCCTATCAGTGGTCCAACATCAAAATCCATCAAGGGCTCAAATCCCAACGATGCCACAGCCATCCATGACTGACCGGTGACATCCAGCACCTTCGCCGCACCAGTCACCACCCAATCAACGCTGATATGATTCTAAGCTTATTTTCCGTCTTTATTATGAATAAATCCATTACACCACCCTCCACCAACAACACAGTGCAAATTTTTCATTTTTATGTCCCACATTTATAATTGAAGTTCCAAGCCTGTCTGTGTTTGTTTCCTTTCCCACCTCAGGCCAGGAAAAATGGACAAACGGCCGCACCAAGGCTCCGTCAGCGAGGACAAACAAAGGCGTGTACAGAGACCAGCCTTACACACGATACTGAACTCTAAAGTCATCCACAACCCGCTCATGCATTTCCAAGTAATGGATTTTATATGGACTTCCCCCTATTCTTTTTTTTCTGATTAAAATCAACCAAAACTATGAAAAAAAACAAAAGCATCCCAGAAAGGAAGGGGAAGACGGGAACATGGTTTCATGGGGACGTTCAGTTTGACACTGGTTGTTGCATGGATGCAAGATAATTAAACCTGTGGTCACTAATTATGTGTAAATAGTCAACAAATCAGAATCCTTTGATGGCAGTATTGAAGAGTTCGGGGGTGGGGTCTAGTCGGTAGAAGGTGGTGTAAACTTCAGGTGTTAGGTATTTAGATTTAGTCAGGTACATTTCTATATACACTTTTTGATGAGTGATCAACTTCAGTGTGTCCCTTGTAAATTCTTCTTCTAAAAAAAAAAAATATTGCTACACATATCGTGTAACCTTTTTTTTTTTTTTTTCTTTACTTCCTTTTTTTTGTAATGCAATGTTCCTTAGCATTAAAGGGCTTATGGGAGCATTTAAACATTGTACATAATCATTTCCTGATGTCGAAGAGAGGTCATCTTGCCTAATCTGTCTAAGACGTTTGTTAAATGACCGACCCTGTAAGTGGTCAGATGCAGAGTTGCCAACCGTCTGCAAATTTACACATAACCTTCGTGACATGGAACGTGAACATGAACTTACCTTTAGAGAAAACCTGCATAGCAATAACAACCCGGAAGACCGAGTTTGATACTGGAAACATGTGAATAACGTTTCTTACTGGAGAAATTTGAGCCAGTGCAACTCTAGGCTTGCTTATTTATAAAACAAGCCTAATACCAGACCTGTACATCTACATTAATCTACAACTAATTAGCTCATGTGAAAGAAGTAGGTCAACACTACACCCAAACCTTTGATTTCCAGAATACTGATGTCACCCATTCATTCATTCATTCATTCATTCATTGGCAGCATAGAGCGCAAGGCAGGAACAACCCTAGACAGGGCACCACTCCATAGCGGGGCTCACTCATACACACTCATGCATACGCTCACACACTAGGGCCACTTTAGAGACACCAATCAACCTAAGGTGCATGTCTTTGGACTGTAGGAGGAAACCGGAGTACCCGGAGTAAACCCACGTGGACACAGGGAGGACATGTAGACTCCACACAGAAAGGACCCAGAGTCTCCGCCCCACCCGGGGATCCAACCCTGGACCTTCTCCTTCTTGCTGTGAGGCGACGGTGCTACCCACCGAGCCACCGTGTCGCCCACACCCGCTTCAAAGTTACAAAACCCGTTAGGGACTTAAGATGGTAATTAAATGATGACAATGAATATTATTGCTTACATATCCGTAATACAGGAGGCACTAAAATGATGCAGATTGGTTGGCAACCCTAATCCGTTTAAACACACTTTTAAAGGAACACATTGAGATTGTTATCTTCTGAGGAATCCACGTTGCTTGCAGAAGTATTTCAGTCCCAAGAACTTAACTCAAGATCAGATTTGCCACGACAGTATATCCATACTTGTTCAACCACTGGTCATTTCCAAACTGGAGTACTGCAACTCACTCCTTTCAGGTCTCCCTCAGAACTCTATCTGACCACTGTAGCTCTTCCAGAACGCAGCTGCACGTCTTGTCTTCAACCCCCCCAACCCCCTTACTCTGCTCCCTCCGATACATTTACATTAGTACATTTATGGCAGACCCCCTTATCCAGAGTGACTTACATTTATCTCATTTATACAGTTGAGCAGTTGAGGGATAAGGGCCTTGCTCAAGGGCCCAACAGTGGTGGTGCCGGGGCTTGAACCCCCAACCTTCTATTCAGTAACCCAACACCATAACCACTGAGCCTCCCCTGCCCTGAGCTTGCTGAGCTTTATGTGAGCAGAGGACCAACTGAAGGGCATGTTGAACAAAGCATCATTGAGTCATCCATTCCCCCAATGGCTTTCCCAACCGCTGTGTGGTGAAGCCCCTTGATGTGTCTTGTGTTAATGCAATCTTCTTGTCTTGTCAATTTTATTAATCAACCTTCTTTTGGTACTGGTGGTGGTTTTATTGCTATTCTATAAAACTAGTCTTCTTCTTAAAGATCAAACATTGTCTAAAAGGAAAGCTCTTCCATTACACCACACACTCCTCATCTCATCCAGCTCATCAGTTGACCCCTGCTTCATGAACTTGATGTGATGTCGCGTCTTTAAAAAAGCTTTAAATGTTGCAGCAACATTTAGGTTCTGACTACTGATCTAAATGAGTCCAAATCCAAACAAAGCTACTACAATTGGGACCAACTTACCCTTCCTAGGTTGCTTCTACAAAATAAATGAATTTAAATTTGAACAGAGCTCAGTAGGTCCTCAGCCCTGAGGCTACCTTCATGATCATTACGCTCCCTGCAGACCTATCAAGGCATTTCTTAAATATTCCAGACTTTGATTGCCTCTGGGAGCCTGGAGATAGCCTCAGGCTAAAAAAATGAGATTCCATTGAACCTAAAATTCATTTATTTGGTGATGTACTACATAACCAGTCCATGTTAACCCAGAAGTGGTAGAGTCTACTATTTCCTTTGTTTTTTAACCATAAAACTAACATAGGGCCTTCATAAATGCTCTAAAATTTGACTGCTAAGGTGCATTTGGGCCTGAAGCAGTGTTTGACCATCTGCATAGAAGTACTGTCCCTCTCATGTGCTGAATAGAGATATTCTCCAATTGGAATGGAGTGTTTTAGCTGTCACTGGTCTTGCTACCTTGAGGGAAAGTGCTTAGCTTCCGATCCAAACGACAACTGTGAAAAGCACGTTTTTGTGAAAAGAAATTTCATTTGCAATTTAGGCTTTCATCCATATGGCAATAGTGTTGTCAGGTCCTCTAACTGCAAACGTTTCCAGAGTTCCAGAGTAGTAACAGTGATATATAGGGGTTGGACAATAAAACTGAAACACCTGTCATTTTAGACCACAATAATTTATTAGTATGGTGTAGGTGTGGATGCTCCACATACACAATGTCGCCAATCCTATGTGGACCCCTGAGGTTCACACTCTACAGTGGGTAGAGCTGTTGCCTCTCAGTTCTCTTCTCAGGCTGGTCCAAGGCTCTTTCTGTGTGGAGTTTGCATGGGTTTCCTCCCACACACCAAAGACATTGCACTCAGGCAAATTGGAGATGCTAAACTGCCCCTAGGTGGGAGGGCGTCTGTTTCTGCCTCTGGAGTATGCTCTAGTACCTCCTTACTTTCTCACAAACATCCAGGAACGTTCACCATCACATTAATGTGAACTCCAGCATTCAGATAGTGGTGATGTCGGTGCAGACGCTGGACTCACATTCCCAGAATGCAGTGCAGCTATAGGAGGCCTTAGTCCTGAGCCATGGTGGAGATGGAGCTTGGCTAGTTAGTGATCTATGAGGTGACGGGGTAGACACGGGGTAGTATTGGGAGCTTATAGTAATGTTGAAGCTTTGGAAGCTGATCTGGTCACCCCCCCCCCCCCAATTTAGTCGTCTCCAATTCCCACCCAATCAGTAAATCAGGAGCTGGAGTGTACAGATGAGGACATATTAGAGGACTAAAGCTCTGCTGCATCATTCTCTTTAGGCAGACATGAAGCAAGAGCTAAATTCCGCTGCACCATTATCAGCAGGTAGAACAACATTGTAGGCAAAAGCACTGAACCGCAATGAAAAAGACAAGACGTCTTTACTGAAACAGTAATCTCCGAATTTTGTAATAAAACTATTTGACGAAGTTAATTATAAAGATTAATAGGCAAGTTCTTCAGGGTTGTATTTCTCCTTAACTTTTAGTAGGTTTTATGATCATTGCATAAATTACCATTTAATAAAATTACCATTTGACTCCATACCCATGGGGCAAAATACTCTTGCAAGCATGTTCATAAAGAAAACGACATTAACTTCTTTAAAATGAATCCATAATTCACGATTTAACCTTAAAACTGACCTTCAGTCCTCGGTTCAGGTAGGATTTTCTTTTCATCAGTTTAAATTTACTGTATTGTATGACTGTTTGTGTGTCCCTTGTACCTTAACGTTTAACGTGACTGAAGTTCAATCTTAAATCCACAGCTGGCTATTTTCTTCTGAATCATTTCTGTTTAGTAGTAGAATCTCAAGCTTGTATAAGCCCTTTAATCTATTTCCTGTTTGATGATAAAATAAACTTCTTTTTTGGAAAGAAATAATATCTGTGTCTGAGAGAACATTTTGTTACTAAATCACCTTCTGGTTAAAATATGTGCTGATAACATCCACACGATTAAAATATCATAAATAAGGGATGGAAGTCTTTTACTTTATTTATTTTGGAACATAAAATAATGCATTAAATGTAATGAAAAAAAAAATAAACATGTAATTTAAAAAAAAGAAAACAAATACATGTCTATAATATGATATAATATTTGTGTATTTATTTAACATAACTTTTCTTCTTTTTATATAGAGTAGTTATCATATCGAAGCATAGATTATTCAGTTTTTGAAGTAAATACAGTGTGTATAGTGTAGGAGGTAACAGATACAGTGTGTAGATAAACAGTGTATTCATAACAGAGAGTATTTATAATATTTTCTATCTAGTAAATTATTATCCATTAAAATTGTATATAAACTCCATTTCCAGACACTTTATAAAAATGCATTAAAACTGAAATCTGTAATTTCTTAATTCACTTGAATTTTATTTTATTTAAGATGTTCAGGGTTTTCAGTGACAAACTTAATTCTATACGTTAAACATAAACACATTTAGAAACTGTAACACACTCAGTAAAAGTCGTTACAGAGGCGTTTCCCGCTGAGTCACATCACCTTTACTTTTAATTACACTTCTTAATCATTTGTGGATTGAAGATACTGATTGTTGGAATTTCTCCCCGTTCTTGCCGACTGGAGCTGCTGAACACTCCGTGGTCTCTGCCGTCTGATTCTCCTCTTCATGATGTTCCGTACATTTTCAGTAGGAGACAGATCTGGACTGCAGGCATCCCTGTCAAGCCACATTGTTTCTCCATATGTTTGTCCAGCGTACGTTTCTCCAGAATCCCAGTATAATCCTCCACATCGATGGTCCCTTCACATATCTGCAGATCCCCCATGCCGTGGGCACTGATGCTCCTCCAGGCCGTCACAGATGCTGCTTTTACACTTTTCACTGCTAACAGTCTGGATGCTCTTTTACATCTTCGGCACGTACATACATACAATCAATCTGACGTCTGTTTTGTCCAGAAGCGATCTGAAGTGTGGACTCGTCTGACCACAGGACACGTTTCCGCCGTCTTTCGGTCCGTCTCAGACGACTTCTGGTCCAGAGAACTCTCCGGTGTTTCTGCACTACATTAATATCTCTTCCTCTGTGTATAATACAGTTTCAGGGCGCATTTCTGCATTAATGCAGCGGTGGACTGTGTGTGTTCAGTGACGATGATTTTCCAGAGTCCTCCCATGTGTCCATGTGGCGATGGGAGCATGACGGTTTCTCAAACAATACAATACGGCCTGAGGGCTGGATGAACATCCTCACACACACTCAGCAGTGGTTTCCTCGCTTGTCCTTTACACACTGAGGTTCCCCCTGACTCCCTGAATCTTTTCATGATGTCATGAACTGTAGATGGTGAAAGACTGAAACTCTGTGCAGTCCTGCTCTGAGAAACGTTGTGTTTGAACTGTAGACAATTCTCTCATGAAGTTTAGGACAAAGTGGTGACCCACGACCCATCCTCGCTTATAGAGACTAATCCTTTGGTGGAGGCTACTTTATACTCAGTGTTAATGCCCTCATCTGGTACCAGGTGCACTGCTATTGATATGTTTTTGTATTTACAAAAGATAATTAGGTTTGTCAGTGAAAACACTGAAAATCTTTTCTTTATAGTTTCATCAGTTAAATCAAAGTTCAAGCAATTTTAACAAATAACAGTTTTGAGTTTTATAGATTAGATTACATTAGAAAGTGCCCCAACGTTTCTGGTAATGGGGTTTGTGCCATGTAAATGTTTGTACTGTATGTATATTTTATTAGTTGAGTTGACAGAATGTGTAATTAGCTGCATTGTCTTTATCTGCCAATATAAGGTCATAAGTCGCTATAAATGTCAGCTCTTATTATTGTTTTTTTTTTTTTCTTTTGGGCGTGGGCTGGGGGTTTCATTTGCCATACTTGCTCTTTCTTTTTCCTTTTCTTCCCACTCGCCCATCTCTTACTGCACTAAAGGGCATGCCCCCACATGACCCTTAATTGACCCCAGCTGACCTTTGACCTCAGATCTGAGAGGATGGCAGTAGCTGTATATAAAGGCCTTCGTTTGACAAGGTAAACAACCAGAGTCACCGCTTGCTATGTTAAATCTCACCCTTTAATATAACGTGTAATCCATAAATAAGTATTTTAAAACGGAATAAAATAAAAAAAAAATAAACGTTTAAGTTATTAAGTACACAGTAAATAAAAATAAAGTCATAATAAACCGCTGTAATGCTCCATTAAATAACGCATCACTGTAACTAATGATAGTGTACAACAAAGATTAAACACAATTCTAATAATTATAATAATAAACATATTAATAGTGATGATGATTGTTCAGGGAGATGTCGTGTTTTGCTGTGCTGTTAGGATGAATGAATAAATAAATGAAATAAATAGAAACGTGTAGGAATAGAAATGACAAATATTTCTTTTTATTGCAGGGGACCAAACATGGGGCAGAACGGGGAAACTGTCCTGCTGCTCTTCCTGTGACTTCGGGAGGTGAGCTGCAGGTGAGCTGGGTTTTTTTTTCATCTGATTAGCAATGCAGTGAGATATTCAAACTCACAGCTTCAAAAACCACCACATGGTTGTGGACACATCCATGGGGTTCCTCGGGTCAAGACACTTCTGAACCTGAGCCGACGTAGGAACCGTCTCAACAGGGCCAAGGAGAAGAAGGGCTGGAGCACTGGGCAGTGGTCCAAGGTCCTCTTTAACCAAAGTCTGCCTTTCAGACTCAGGAATCAAGATCCAAGGTTCTGGAGGAAGACGTTTGAGGAACAGAACCCAAACTGCTGGAGGTCCGGTGTGAAATCTCCACAGTCAGTCATGATTTGGGAAGCAATGTCTGGTGCAGGTGTTGATAAACTCTTAAATCCAAGGTCACCACAACAGTCTAGCAGTCTAGCAAAGCCTGGTTTGATGCCCACAGTGCTCGACTGGCCAGCCGACTCTCCGGACCTAAACCCCTTTGAGAATCTATGGGGTGCTCTCAAGAGGAACACGAGGGCCACCAGACCCAACAACAAAGAAGAGCTGACAGCAAGCATCAAGGAGATCTGGGCTTCCTTAACTCCACGTCGCATCGAGGCAGCGATTACAGCAAAGGGATTCCCAATAACTGAGAAGTAGTTTGGGCTGATTTCTCCACAGTATTCTCATTTCTTGTTCTTCTTCAATTCCTGTATTTGTGGGTTTTATGAGCTGGAAGCCCAAATTAAAAAAGAAATACTTGAAATCATTTAAATTGTGGCCCTGAATGCAGAGTTCTCTTAGCCAACTCCTTTATCTACAGTTCTCCTGGTTCCCTTACTATTAGGCACGGTTCTTTTCCCCACAATCCCCTTGAGCATAAGCAGACTCCTTTACCCACCAGGGGGTCCCCACTAGCAGAACCAGTGATTAACATCTCAGATAAAAATCCTTTTTTTTAAGAAAATCCTAAAACAGACATCTAATAAGAGTTTCTTTCTTTCTTTCTTTCCAGTTCTCTTCTCAGGATATGCGCACACAGAGGGCTCTCCTGAATCGCACCCTCCTGGACACATGAGATTCTTTTCTAGAGCTCCTGCTGAGCAATGGAACCCTCGTGACCTCCCTGAGGCCAGCACTTTGTGTTGGTGTTAATGTGGCGATGGTGCTATAAAAAGCTCTACTCTGGTTGCTGGAAAATGGGACTTTATATTCCTCAGAGGAAACTTTTTTCACAGCTACAGAGGAAATGAGTCTGTCGCATTCCGCTGAGAGAGAACTCACTTCTGAAAAGCATCTAATGACTGGAATGTTCCGCATGTCCTCATGCACCCACCCACAACCACACACACACACACACACACACACACACACACACACATAGGGTAGAAAATGTGGGGTCATATTCATCCCCTGAGAACAGAGAGAGAGAGAGATTGAGACAGATAGACAGACTAAGCATGATACTAAGGAATAAGTCATGGTGGTGTTGTAAAGAGATCCCAGAGAGCGAGACAGGGATCTCTACGTCTATTCAGCTACAATAAAATGAACTAGAGAGGTGCATTTCCTCAGGAATATGCGAGTGTGATCGCAGCAAAGCAGTGACATTAGCATCATTAGCATTAGCATTGTTGTCATGATTTGCATCGTTAGCATCAGTAACATAGTTAGCATCAGCATTGTTAGCGTTGACATGGCTAGCATTAGCACTGTTAGGATTAGCATGACTACCATTAGCATATTTGGCTTTGACACGACTAGCATTAGCATTGTTAGCATTAGCTTTGTTATAATTAGCATGACTAGCATTAGCGTTGTAACCATTAGCATAGTTAGCATTAGCATTATTAACATGTGTGTGTGTGTGTGTGTGTGTGTGTGTGTGTGTGTGTGTGTTTGTGTGTGTGTGTGTGTGGTTTGGGGGTGCCAATGCTTTAGCTCAGACTCAAGATTGTGTGTGTATTATATTAACATGTAATTGGGGGTGCCAATACTTTGCATTGTCAAGTGATTGAAGGGTGTGTGTGTGTGGTTTGGGGATGCCAATACATTTGATCAAACACAGGAGTGTGTGTGTGTGTGTGTGTAGTTTGGGTGTGCCAATACTTTTGCATTGACAAGTGATTGAAGTGTGTGTGTGTGTGTGTGTGTGTGTGTGTGTGTGTGTGTGTGTGT
>JANCOA010000011.1:13715263-13730009 GCA_024363135.1 Leptodoras oyakawai | reverse complement strand
GGGGGGGTGTAAATAAATAAATAAAATAAAATACTATGATTGTAGAAATATGAGAATTGAGAAAATAAAAGCTCTTTTTTTTCTCTTTTATGGTCCTCCTATGATCGTAGACTTATAAACCTTCCTTAAATTTATCATATATTCTACTAATTTTAACAAATTTAAAACCATTATAAAATGGTTCAGAGTAAAAACTAACCCTCTCAAAGTGAAATCCAAATGAGAACAGATTACGCTATTAATCACTACGACGAGCTCCAGTAAAGGAACTCCAAGGAGACGTGCGCCGGCTGGGACTTGTTCTCCACGGGTGGAGTTAGGGACACTAAAATACCCAGGCGGAAAAGTGGAAAAGCGGAAAAGAGAAAAGCGGCACCGCTCGGCTCCGGCCAAACCGACTCTGACCGTGTGTCTTGTTATGTTCGCTCTGCCGGGAGTGAAAACACTTTGGGTTAAGTGGCCATGTTCCTGTGACACACCCTTCAGTTTTCTGCCTCGCTCCCACACGCAGGCTGAAGAGAGGCTGAGATAATGAAAAGGGCAGCTATAAAAAGAGCCGGTCGGGACTCGGTGGCCGGGCCCAGGCCCAGATAACACAAAAATAACACCTGCGGAGCTCCTTGCGTTCCTTCCTGTCAGCCCTGATGCCACGCTCGTGCAAAATCAAAGCATGGAATTATAAATAAAAATAATCAGGTCTGATGTGTGTTACTGGAGAGATGATGGAGCATGTAGGTCTGGGGGGGGGGAATACGTTGGGGGGTGTAGATGAGAAATGAAAGCAGAAACTTTCCACTTTAATATCCCGATGATGACGACGACTTTCCAAAAGAAGATATTTAAAGAAAAAAGGTTTATTTATACCACAGAGCCGGTGAAGGCTCTGGTTGAGGTGGTGCTGGTTGATTTTTCTATAAAACAGCATGTTCCTTCTGATACTGTACGGTTTCTATAGTAACAAGCAATTCAAAGGGATACCACATAGTGCTGAGCCAACGAGGAAGCCCAAGTCAAGAGAGCTGGCTGTAATTTAATCTGAACGAAAGCGTATGGCTTAATAGGCATTCCTATTAGTGTGTGTGTATACACATTACCAGTTTGAGCTGCAGAAGGAGCAGGTAGACGTCAGCCATGTCGGCCAGCACCAGCAGGTGTGTGACGGCTGAGAGGAGAGCGCGTGCCGCTCGCACCATGTTCCCTCTCTTCACCGAGGAACAGGGGTCTTCAGCAAACTCACCCGAAGCCTGCCGCATGGACTCTCCTGGACACACACACACAGTTTTGTATGCTTACTCATACAACACCTTTAAAATGAATAAAGAGATAGATTACATTAAAAAAACACTTTCTTCCACAGAGACAAAAAAAATGCAGAACGAGGAGATTCAAAGGTATCAAAGGGCACAATAAAAGCACAGGCGTAAGCAGGGTTGGGAACATCGCTAGCACAATAAGGGTCAGCAGTGTGTTGATTTTTAATTCACTGATCCAACAAGCAGAAGTAGAAAACTTCTTGTTAAGTCGGGGTTGTTGAACTCGTCTCCCTGCAGGACGCGACCCTCCTGAAGCGCTGTATCGGTGGTGTTAAATGAGGTAGAAAGCTCAGCTCTGTAGTGCCGAGCTTCAGCACCACTGCAGTCCCACTCCAATGCATCAGACACTTAAACTCGACAAAATAAACTTGTTAACCGCCGCCTCCGTTTCACAGACTACGCGTTTTTTCTTTTTAAACCCAGAAGCAAAAAAAACACAGGTTCGGCTTCCTGTCTCAAAGCTGTTCTCGTAAATCTTTATATAAAAGGCACCGTTGGGGCTTCACAGGGTTTGGTACCTTGTAGCAGCGGAGAGGAAAACAACCGGAACACAGTTATTAATGAAGTCTATAACATAAAACAATAAAGGAGGATCTTGAGTGAGAACTTGAGTGAAATGGAAACTCTGGGCAAATATGGAAGCTTCTAGAGCCGTTTCCGCAGTCAGAACGGCGAGTTATCACGATTTTGCGCTTTTTTAACACGGTTTAATAGTTGATGAGTCAGAGGGAGAAGCAAAGTTTCGATTTTCACATATGAGCATTTCCAGGGTGTACCATAAGTACAAGAACTCCGACACAACCTCAAACTTATGACAGCAGCATGGCCGAAAAAAAGACTGTGTAAACGTGATTGGCGAGAATCGTTTCACGTGATACCCGTGCAACGCTGCCTCAAGTAACCTCCAGATTCAATGCTGGACCTCGACAAACACCAGTGTGAGGACTGTGCAATGTTACGTTCCCTCCATGGCGAAGTCCAAGGAACCTAGCACGGATTAACTGGTATACCAGTATTTCTGGCACTTCAGTATATGTTCAGTCTGTACTGCAATGTTTGCATTGTGAGCTGAAACACACCTTCTGAATCAGACAAGCACGGAATAAGACACATGCTGGACAAGCTGCTGGGGGAAAATCATCAACAGTCAGGTGGTTACAGTTAACAGCATAACAGCATGCCTTCAGTGTGTTGTATTCCTCTAAATCTGAAGCCAACATGAACACGTTTATATTTTTATTAGAATGAGTACAACATGTTCCTGAGTAGGTGGTTACTATAGAAACAATAGCATTCAAATGACTGCACTAATGTCAGACAAACACCTCAGTGGTGTGCAGAAACACGGCGTTAAAGCAGTATTTAGGGACGGCCACCAGACACCTGCGTTACTGCTGCAGGAGTGTGAAGGTTTGCTTTATTTTTTTTTCCTGCTGTGGAGGAAGAGAGAGAGTTCTCCCTCCCACTGCTGGTGTAATAAAGCAACGCTTCAGGGACAAGCTCTGTAAATACGACCCCGCCCCAGCCGGTGTGTTCGCAAAGCTCACCGCATTCAGCAGCTAGATCCCACTGCTTCACCCTGAGGTCCGGCCAAACGCGGATTTGCTTAGGGGTGAAGAGCTGATCGCTGCTCAAAACACAACACAGCGCTCCGGATGTCTGGAACCTGATTGGTCAGAAGGTGTGGATTCATTTTTAAGAAGTGCAGCTCTGACGATAATATAGTGCAGCTTACAGAGCTTTAATATGAGCAACACTTAAAATAAATAAATAAATAAATAAATAAATATCCAGCAACCACCTGAGCAGACGCTGCTACAGGAAAATCATCACACCGCCGTGAACACTGAAGTCTTTTACTCCTTACGCCACACCGATGCATGCATGTACGTTCACGGATTGGGACAGAAATGCTTTTTCTCCTTCACCTTTTCAGCGCTACTGAATCTGCGTACCTCCGACACCACGTGCTGCTCGGAACCGGATGTCGTTAGACGGCGAAACGTCGAGCGGAAATCGAGTTCAGAAACTCTTAATCGAGAATATCCAGCCGTAATCACATTGGCCCTGAGCTACGCCGTGTCCGAGGTGGCTATTAAGGTAAACAAAAGGAAAAGGAGCACAAAAAAGGAGAGAAATCGATAAGCGCTCTTTATTCAGGAGGCAGACTCGTCTTTTCCTGGAGCTCGTGCAGTAATTTCAACTGATGGTTTAAAAAAATGAGAAAAACAAAAACCCTCAGCGCCACTTTTCATCTACTTTCACGGTTAAGAATATCAGACAATCAATTTTATGCGCTAGACACGTGAAGAGGAGTCGAACACGTTACTGAACGGGTTCCTGTTTATTTTTATCACAACGCTCCGTGTCCTCTGTGCCAACTGGTTCATGTTTACCTTCAGCTTCTGTGAGCAGGACTCGTTAACAGAACTCCGTCACCACACCGCCGTCTCCATTCTCACCTCTTCAGTGATTTACACTAACAAAAACATTAAGAGACCGTAGAGGAATCGTCTCACTCACTCACCACACACACACACTCTCACTCGGCACACTCTCTCGGCACACAAACACACACACACACACTCTCTCGCCACACAAACACACACACACACACACACACACACACACACACTCACTCACTCACACACTCACACACTCACTCTCTCTCACTCTCACACACATTCTCACACACACACTCACTCTCTCTCACTCTCACACACACTCACATTCTCACACACACACTCACTCTCTCTCACTCTCACACACACTCACATTCTCTCACACACACATTCTCTCACACACACATTCTCTCACACACACACTCGTCACACACACACACACACTCGCACTCTCTCGCCACACACAAACACACACACACACACACACACTCTCTCTCTCTCTCACACTCCCTCATACACACACACACTCCCTCATACACGCACACACTCCCTCATACACGCACACACTCCCTCTCGCGCACACACTCCCTCTCGCGCACACACTCCCTCTCGCGCACACACCCTCTCTTAAAAGCTCATTTCTTTATAAAATACAGATCATTTCCTCACCACGACAAGCCCCAAGTGTATTATTCCCTGCTGATTATTATTATTATAATTCTGTAGCTGTCAGACAGTAAGACACACCCCTAATCTACAGAGCGCACCCCCCGAGTGCCTAAAACGATCTCTCTCTCTCCTCTCCCTAGAGCAGGATCGATGCGGCCGTTTGGGCCGAGCCCGATAACATCGGCACGTCTTTAATAAACTCTGGCCCGTCTCGTCTCTGATAAAAGCCTCTGGCTGGTGGAAGTCGCAGTTAGGCGGCGTGTGTAGTCTGTTCTTGCCCGGGGTAGCGGCACGTTATCATTTAGCTGCCATTATAACGCCTCTACAATATCGAGAGGCTTTTACTCCTCAATTAAATCCCACAGTGAGCCCCTGCACTGCACCGAACACGCGAATCAGACTGACGCCGATCCGATATTAAATTAAGACTCAGATTAAAACGGGGTTTACATCTCTTACAAGCGACAGGATAAGCGGTGTTAAACGACAAGCTGTAAACCGACACGCGGCGGAGATAAGGAGAGGACCTGCTTTTAAACACAGCCTTTTATTTTCTTACAAAAACTAAAGTGATGAGATGAGAAATGATCAGAAGCCTTGCTGCCCAAGAAAAAGAAAAGGTTCTTACTATACAGACGTCTCGACTCTTCACAACACAGACATTACAACGTGTTCATGTGAGTGGATAACCAGAGAAGAGTGAAGGGAGCTCAACACCTTGCACTACACACTCACATTTATAAACCATCTTAAAGTTTGCTTTAAATATGTCCTCTGAACTCTTCTCTGGGTGAACGTCAGCAGCGTCGGCTGGTGAGAATCGATAGACCTCACAGTAACCCACTGTTCAGACGGTGCTGTGTGAACAGGTTTGGATGACTTTGCAGTGCGATTTCTCTGACTCACTCAGATTCCAAAGGATGTACCCTGTTAAATTTTAGCTTGTAAGATAGAAAAACAATGTGATACCTGCTGTACACAGAAGTACCAGAATAACTGGTACAGCAGCCTATGCAAAATGCATAGCAACTCCACCTGTGCACGTCCTACCATAGGAGTGCAACACTGCCTCAAGTAACGTCGGGATTCAGCGCTGGAGCCCCGACAAACACCAGCGTGAGGACTGCAACATTACATTTACGGCATTTGGCAGACGCCCTTATCCAGAGTGACTAACATTTATCTCATTTATACAACTGAGCAGTTGAGGGTTAAGGGCCGTGCTCAGGGGCCCAACAGTGACAGTTGTGGTGGTGCTGGGGCTTGAACACCGAACACCTTAACCGTTACGTTCCATCCAAGATCCCATGGGGGGGGCCTTCGAAGGATTAACTGGTATACCGGTTTTTCTGGTACTTCAGTGTATTTTTTTTATCCCTGTGTATTATATTCCCTTATTGTTTAATTCTTGTAAAAAACAAACATCCGGTTATTATCAGATTATTTTTTCCTGCCTCTCTTGCCGTTTGTGAAAAGGAAGCTGAGATTTTCATATTATCTCCCAGGTTACAGGAATAGACCACCACAACTAAAGCGCACTGTGATTCTGTAAGGTATTTCTACAACACAACACCACAGGTGCAGGCGCTGCATCACTTTGCTGGTAACGCAGTGCTGCATTTGGTTAGGTAAAAGGTTATCCTGATATCAGTGTTATATTATATATATATATATCTCCAACAGCCCTGTTTAAAGGTGCAGCCCGGCTGACTCCGCCCACCACGTGCGGCGCTCCAGGGATAAAGTCTGCACCCTGTTTTTTTTATTCTACTCCAGATTTCACCTCGTCATTTCTTTATTCTAAACAGATCCATCTTTCTGAAGGTATTATGTATAAATAAAAGATGAAAGAGAGTTCCCCCATCATAAAGCTTTGAGATTAAAATAAAAACGTATTCCACTTCTTTACAAGCATGTCTCGACCGTCAAATATCCAGAGATAAGGATTCTAAGCCCTCGACTCGACATTGAAGATCTGCTTACGGCGCCGGTGTAGTGAAAGAGCAGCGTCGCCTCGGCAGCCGGCGATATGATTGTGAATAAGCAGGATAATCGCCGGACCACAATCACACCTTATCTGCTGTATCTTTAGCTTGTATGCTGACCTTTCTGGAGGAAAGCTGGGCTTTGCCCTGCGCTGGAAAATGACACTTTTATCCCAGTGCGCAGAGAGGGACATAAAACACTGGGTCATTGTGTGTTCGTAAGGCCCATTATGAAATGGCTGTAGATAGCCCTAAATGGGTTTTTCGGTCCGGCGATCCGGTGATTCAGCCGTGAGGGATGAGTCGTACTGTCGGGGATGAGTAGCCACGCGGTACGCCTTAACTGTAGCTTATGTAGCGATTTTTCAGCGTGCCCCGCTTCTTCTATTTAAACTGCTGACAATACGGAGCTCGGGATATAATCTAACAAAATGAGAGGTTTAATACGGCTGTAGCACCAAATTTATGTCGGTATCATTTACACAAGGGCCGCAAAACACTCATCTGTGGATCCGTCAGGTTCCTGTACCGCATAGCGTCATTATAAGCCACTAAAGTCTCACGCTGTCTGAGCATTATCGGCTGTCTGGCTCTCGCGTGGCTCTCGCATAGCTGTCGCGCTCTGGATTCCACACCGATGAGAGCATCCCGAATCAGATCTCGCACTCCAGAGTGTCAGAGCAGACTGCTGGCGTGATCTCTACACACTCAGTATGGCCAAGACGACTCATTAGCTCACACTGCAGTGTGCAGATGTCAGACACGTTACTCCAAACAGCCCTAAATGCCCCGAGATGTGCCAAGAAAAATCAGGAAAACGTGAAGCTTCTGCGGTTCCTTTATTCTTACAAATGTTTAGTGATTTTGTGGTCATGCACACAGACTCATGCAGAAACGGTTCTGTTGTCTGTGTGTGTTGTACTGGTGTGTGTGATTCAGAGGGGATTAAACACCTGTGTCACTGCTGGACTGAACATAGTCCACCAACCAAACACGTCCAGTCAGCAGCATCCTGATGAAGGATTAGAGGATGACTAACACAGACTGTGCAGCAACAGACGAGCTACTGTCTCAGACTTTACATCTACAGGGTGGAGCAATATTGTGGATGTGTCTAATAGAGTGGACAGGAAGTGAACACAGGAAGTGTTTAAACACTCCAGCAGCACTGCTGTGTCTGATCCAGTCACACCAGTACAACACGCACTAACACACCACCACCACATCAGTGTCAATGCAGTGCTGAGAATGATCCACCACCCAAATAATACCGGATCTGTGCTGGTCCTGACCATTAGAGACTAATAAAGTGTGTAGAGATACAGATGGACTACAGAGCTACAAAGTGCAGCTGTATGATATAAGGAGCTGGTCATAATGTTATACCTGACTGGTGTATGTAACTCATTACAGGGTGATGAAGTGCTGCTTTGCTTTCTGAGCCATGTTGATCTGACGTCAGCTGCTGAAATTATTTTCCAGACCCTTCCGGCGTTTTCCTCCGGTCCGAGATCGCCGTTTTAGTCGAACACAGCGCAAGTTAGGAAGATAATAATAATAATAATAATAATAATAATAGCCAGCCAGTATCTTACGTTAAAACCATTTCCTTCAGTCTGCAGTAAGACACTACACCAGCTCACCGTACATCATTAATCATGCAGCTTTTCAGTTGTACTTTCCACGCAAGTGAATTTATCATCAACTTTTTTATTTAGCAGCAGCTCTAAAATACGAGTTGGGTTTCTAACAAGACGACAAATAAAACAGCTTCATTTACCTGAAGTGAACCTGCAGCTGTTAAAGCAGCTGCTGAATAAGAAGCCATGGCGTTACTATTCATATCTAAACTACAGCTCAGCGCGGAGTAAGCGAGCCGGTTTAACCCGGGTGTGTAACACGGATGAGCCTGTCGTCCAGGGGTTAGGAGAACTCCACCACAGGACGACGTCTCCCCGAGATCTACGCTCGTCTGTGGAGCGCTTTCACATCACGTCCCGACTCTGAAGACCGTCTGACTGTGACAGCTTGGTGGTTATGGGTAATCTCCGTCCCACCAACGATGAAATCTTTTCCCTTGACAGGTTCAGATGTTCAAATACACTCTTGACAAGCGAGATGTTCAAACGATGTGATTCACACACGGGTTAGCACCGTGGGCCGAGATAAAGAAATCCGTCACACCTCTGCTACTGAGGTTGAGGATTTTATGGGGGGTGTTACACTTTTAAATACTTTATGAAGGACACACCTGGTGTAGCTGTAAATCACCACTACGTAGCGCTCAGACTAATAAGCATGACATGCATGGATTAAAGACCGGATAGGATTGATCTGGCAGGGAAGAGAGATCTTGGAAAATATTCTTACACATAATTAAACCATAACGGTTATTACAGACGAACATGTAGCCTGCTTTAACCATTAAAAATGTTAATATTCTATGACGGCCGCTCAACAGTAAGGCATCTGCAAACCGCATGTTCATACTCACGGCCGCTATCGTTTCCATAGTAACAGTTCATTCACAGTTTCCTGGAAAGAGTCTCCAGTGTCAGAGCTGCTAAAGTTACGGGAAAGGACGTGTGTGTTAATAGTGAAAACCTTGGCAAATGCATAGAGCAGAGCAGTCCGTCACTGCTTCGCAGCAATCGCACTGGCATTTTATTCAGGAAACGCACCTCTCTGGTTTAAAGCCATGTCCGAGAACCAGCCAGCGTTCCCTCATAATCCAGGTAATTAATGCCCTGATTTTTTACTTCTCTCTTATACAAGAGAAGGATTTTGATTGGATGGAAGTCCACATGACCCGACCCTCCCCATGCTTGACGAGGACAGCAGAGGGATTTGGCAACCTCGTTAATTATTATTATATATATATATTATTATAATTCTCTCTAATTTAGTCGTCTCCGATTCCCACCCGTCACGCGAAGCCATTGCGTGCGTCCTCCAATGCACGTGCCGCATGCCGCTGCCTCTTTTCGAACTGCGGCTCATGCAATCGTCAGGGCCGGGCCCTAGCGCTCCCAGAGGAAAGCGCCCTCCGCCCTTCTCTTGTATGCATGAGCTCACAGATTGGACAGTGTCGCGCTGATTGACATGGAGGGAGAACGTATGCTGCCCCTCCCACCCTGAGAGCACGGACGATCTTGCTCTCTGAGCCCCCGGCTACGGGCAGCTATAACATCACCCGGATTCAAACTCGTGATCTCCGGATGATAAGGCAAACGCGCGTTGTTGTTGCGCCACTCGGGAGCTCTCATTAATTATTTGAAACATTTGAAGGATCTCAGTGCAGCCCCCCTAAGAGAGAAGCGAAGCACCGAAAGTGTTGTCGCCCCACAGTCACCTGGAGTTGATTCACATTGTTTAAACTCCTCCCCACACACACACACACACACACACACACACACACACAATGATGGAGCTTCTGAGCAGAGCACCTCAGTCACCTTGCATAAAAATCAACAGGCTTTTCAGATATTCATAGCAAACAAGCCAGGAGCAAAACAGGGAGTGGGTGAAGCTGACAGAGGCAACTCTCTCACTTAACCTGCCTCCTCCTCCTCCTCCTCCACCTCCACCTGCTTCTTGCGAAAGCATAAACCATGCAGATGTCGGCGAGGAGCAGCGGAAAAGCGGTGCGACCGGTTTAAAATGAACGCGGCCTCCAATCATGTGAGCCAGCAAATCAGATTATACACAGGTTTTTCTCCGCTCTGTTCGCAGTGCGAGTTCTGGCGGCTCTGACATCATACCCAGGCGGTTCTGACATCACGCCGTACACAGAGAAGGACCTGCCGGTTGAAAAGCTGACCAAGAAATTTCAAGCAAGTGTGTTACAAGATGCAACTTCATCTCAAACAATTTCTCTTTGTCATTACGGTCTATAAAATTCAACCGTTTCAAGCGTGAAAGAGTGAAAGTGAAAGCAGCGGCGTCCGGCTCATAAAACGTAGCGGCGAAAATCGCTATAAAAGGGACGCTGTCAGAGAGCAGTGCCTTCTGATGACACTTGACCGGCGAAGGGAAGGGAAGGGAAGTAAAGGGAAGGGAAGGGAAGTGCCCGAGGGTGGGTTCGACAGACTGACGGGACACGCACCTTGCTTGCGGACGTCCTCTACGGCAGCGGTGAGCTCCTCTTTGAGAAACTGGCTCTCCTTGGCGATCTTCTCGCCTTTCTCCAGGAAGTTCTGCGTGGCGCTCTCCACCGAGGCGGCCAGGACGTGCGCCTTTTTGGAGCGGCCCTTCTTTTTGTTGGACGGGCCTTTGTTGCTCGAGTTCACCAGAGTCGTCACCTAGATGTTAAAAAAAAAGCGTAGTGAAAATACAGCTATAGGATAAAAGAAGTTGTATGTTTAGATGGTGCTCGAGCTCTACCTGGGTGACGAGTGGCTCCAGCAGGCGTTCCACAGCCAGCGTGCGGATCTCCAGGCTCTTGGGGTCCCATTTGAAGTTGATGTTGGGGGTGTTAATGGCAGTCATTTTCTCAGAGGTTCTGCAAAGGAAATCTGAATTAGAGAGCAGAAACTAAATCTGCACCTTCTGACCAATCAGAACGGAGAGCTCATTAGAACGGCAGTATACGCAGACTAAAATCCGCCATGTTTCCTACATTCGAGTGTAATATCAGGAACAGCAGGGCCGGATCAGTCTGATAAGTTTATGACGTGTCCTCCATTATAACCATTAACTCCACCATACCTGGCATATGAACTTCTCCGCATAGACAGCGACGCTATACGGAATGTCTATGCTAATAATATCAACCGTAAATGCCAAATTTCACAATCCATCATCGATTTATTTATTTAGAGACAGACGACTTGCTGTAACGATGATCATTCTCTTCGATCGTCACTGGCCTGGTTTTCTGTTTCGCTGGCTGGAGTGCTATCGATTAGCCGTCATGTAAGGAGGGCAGGGTTTAATCAGGAGGGCTTTGGGGGCTGTCAGGAGGGAGTGTAGAACTCCAACAGACAGCATATCAGAGCCACCACATCGCAGCCCATCCAGTTTCCAAGTCAAGTCAAGCTGTTAAATAATCAGCTGTCGTCGTGATTGTCGTCATGATCCACATCTCCGTTTGAAACCTCTGCGCTTACATTTAAAAGTATTTACTATTCTACAAAACAATGCAGCAGACTAGCGATCAAATCAGACTCCTCTAAGAGGTTTTCACATATTTGTGTTAGGACTAGAATAAATAAGAAACAGTTTGTTTATTCAGTCGGGCACACGGCGTCACATGGTTTTCTAATGATCCCAATTATCCGCGCTGGCACCGCACGACACAGACACGCCGCGTAGATTTCTGAGCGCGGTAACAAGAGAAGAACGGCTCAAAATGCTGTTTTGTGTATGCGTCATTAACAGGAAGCCTTAGAAGGAGGCTAGTCTTGCATATTTAACGTTAAGAATAAGAGCTTGTCGCGAGAGATTTTGTTTTGTTTTTATTTAGATCCAATACCCAGGACCTGTAACGGTCTCTGGCCAAAACAAAAAAAAGGAAGAAAAAAAGGTGGAAGTGATAAAAAAAAAAAAAATAAAGAATGAATTCAATTCAACCCGGTAACAAATAGAAACGGTCAGAGTTTTAAACTGGAGAGAGAATTCTTTTCTTTTAAATACATTTATTATATTCGTCCTGTACACGAGAGAGCTTTATTAAATAAAAAGCATACATGTTGTGTAACTGTTTAGTAGTTTTCACTTCACTAACAGGACAAAAATCACTCCTAAAGACGTCTTCCTGGGTCTTCACACCCAGGGGTGGCTCAGTGGTTAAGGTGTTGGGTTACTGACTAGAAGGTTGGATGTTCAAAATCCCACCACCACCACCAAGCTGCCACTGTTGGGCCCCTGAGCAAGGCCCTTAACCTTCAACTGCATAAATGAGATAAATGCAAGTCACTCTGGATAAGGGCGTCTGCCAAATGCCATCGATGGAAAATGTAAATGGAAAAGTATCGTGTCCGTTGCTATCTTTCCACCCCAGTAAACTCCAACACCTGCATCAGTCCCACTGAATATAAACTGGTCTACAGTCATGCTCACAATAGAGTGCTGTTATACCACGCACTGTTCATCTGAACACACAGGATACACACCACTACATCCCATCAGCCTTGTGCACTGGTCATTCTGGTCAGTTTCAGAGCAATACCAGGTCTGGGAAGGAGTTTAAACTTCACTAGCAGGACAAAAATCACTCCTAAAGACGTCTTCCTGGGTCTTCACACCCAGGGATGGCTCAGTGAGTTACTGACTAGAAGGTTGGGTTCAAGCCCCACCACCACCACCACCAAGCTGCCACTGCTGGGCCCTTGAGCGAGGCCCTTAACCCTCAACTGCTCAGTTGTATAAATGAGATAAATGCAAGTCACTCAGGATAAGGGCGTCTGCCAAACGCCATGGATGGAAAAGTATCGTGTCCGTTGCTATCTTTCCACCCCAGTAAACTCCAACGCCTGCATCAGTCCCACTGAATATAAACTGGTCTTCACAATATAGTGCTTTTATACCACACACTGTTCATCTGAACACACAGGATACACTCCACTACATGGTCATTCTGGTCAGTTTCAGAGCAATACCAGGTCTGGGAAGGAGTTTAAACTTCACTAGCAGGACAAAAATCACTCCTAAAGACGTCTTCCTGGGTCTTCACACCCAGGGATGGCTCAGTGAGTTACTGACTAGAAGGTTGGGTTCAAGCCCCACCACCACCACCACCAAGCTGCCACTGCTGGGCCCTTGAGCGAGGCCCTTAACCCTCAACTGCTCAGTTGTATAAATGAGATAAATGCAAGTCACTCAGGATAAGGGCGTCTGCCAAACGCCATGGATGGAAAAGTATCGTGTCCGTTGCTATCTTTCCACCCCAGTAAACTCCAACGCCTGCATCAGTCCCACTGAATATAAACTGGTCTTCACAATATAGTGCTGTTATACCACACACTGTTCATCTGAACACACAGGATACACACCACTACATCCCATCAGCCTTGTGCACTGGTCATTCTGGTCAGTTTCAGAGCAATACCAGGCCTGGGAAGGAGTTTAATCTTCACTAACAGGACAAACAGGACAAATCACTCCTAAATATATAACATCCTGGGTCTTCACACCGTCATGCAGTGTTTAAACCACTCTCACAGAGCACTGATATGGTGGATCTGGGTGCGGCCCATGTCGCAGAGCCCTAGTGGTGTTCGAAATGAGCGTTTTGTCAGCATGTGGGCTTAAAAAACCTCACTCTGAACACAACACCAGTCTGCTGGGCATGGTGTCTACTGGGCCGCGCTACTGCGCATGCGCGAACTTGTAACCAAGTAACGCTAGCTAGTTACTATGTAATGCTAATCAGCAAGCAGCGTGCTGGGAAATAATACTTTTCTCTCCATGTTTATCAACTGAACGATTTATTATAGATTAGTGTATACATTCGCACTAAAAGTAAAGTTTTAAAAAAAAGTGTTTATTAAGTTTATTTTATTTATTTTAATCTAAAAACAAACCTAGCTCGAGCGCGAGCCCATGACCTAACCCCCTCCACCCCTCCCCACCCCCCACCACCACGGCGTTCCCAACAACACGGCTAACGTTAAAACCTGTTTTTATAACTTTACTAAACTTTAAACCTGCTTAAACATCACACAGGAGGTTAGAGACACCCGTGGCGCCGCGTATTAAACACCACCACCCGTGTTTAATTAGAAACTTCTCCAAAAACATCCCAAACAACTTGAGTGACGCGCTTCAAAATGGAGGATTAAAAAATTCCCGTCCTGCCGAAAACTTTTCTGTCTTATTCAACTTTAAACAGAGAAATAAAACTCACCAGCACTCAGGAAGGCGAAGAAAACTCCCAGGCGAACACCTTCAATGCCTGTCGAAGCTGAAAGAGGCTGGAATGAAGCCGTAAAGCCGGAGTTTGGTTTGTTTTAAAGAGTTTGTGCCGGAGCGCAGTCGGGCTTCTCCTCACTGCTGGGATCAGCTATGGGAGGAGGGCGTGGGCGCCAGATTGGACTAAATCACCCCTGTGGACCTACATGGCTGGGTGGTGGTTACAGGTTTATCAGAGTTGCCAGATTAGAAACTTTTCGTGTCGTTTCTGATAAAAACACTCCGGCTGTGAGTTGATTAGACTTTTATTCCAGGTGACAGAATATCTGAAGGTTTATATCCCGTTGATGTTGAAGTGATTCTGATGGTGAGAAGTTGTTGATGCATTTTCTGAAAACTGCAGCTCCAGGTTTATTATTAGAAATATAAATACACACTAAACTAAACTTTTACAGCAAGAAGGACCCGGGTTCGATCCCCGGGTGGGGCGACCTGGGAAATTTCTGTGTGGAGTTTGCATGTTCTC
>JANCOA010000011.1:13524200-13536012 GCA_024363135.1 Leptodoras oyakawai | reverse complement strand
AATGCCCTGTTTTCACGTTGTCGTGAACGAGGTGCAGTGTGATTCTTACAGCAGGGATGCTGTGTGTTCATCTGTCCGGCTAGGGTGTGTGTGTGTAGGCGTGTGTGTTTTTTTTAACCGTTCCCTAATAACATGCAGTGTTGAGACAAAGAAACCTCTGTCATCTTACATTTCCTGATCAGCTCCAAAGTTAAAACGTTGTTAGCTGATGAATCGATGGAGCGGATTTCATTTTTCATATTTGCTCCATCTAGTTAGCAAGACAGCGACTAACTAGCACGTAACTAGCGGAGTTTGAAGGAAAAGATGATCATACAAATTGCAGAGGAATTCACTGTAATTGTTTGTGAAGTCGTTAATACACACTTTATTAAAACTGAGTGTGTTTTAATAAAAATCACTTCCTGTTTTTCTTTTGTTTTTAGCTAGCTACCTTTTCATGATTTTTAGTTTAGTATGATTTGAACCTTTTTTTTTTCTTTGTGTTTGCTTTATTAATGTTTATTAGATGATTATTTTATTATTGACACTGTCATTTTCACTGTATGCCTTGATTTGCGAATATTTTATCTACTAAAAAAGAGCAAGCATGCTAAATACCCGAACTAGCAACTCGTTCTAGGAAATCCATCTGCCTTTTTTTTTTTACACACAGCTATAATCATTATTCGTTGTATAAGTGGACACTTGTGTGAGGTTGTTAATAGACATTTCTAAGGGTGTGTTTTAAAAAAAATCACTTCCTGCTTTGCCTTCAGTGTTTGTAGACCTGCTTTAGCTAGCTCTGTTTTTTGTTATTTTTAATTTTGTGTCGTTTTAACTGTTTTGTTTTTTTACTTTGTGTGTGCACATCTGTCTTATATGTTAACTGATAGACACTGTAGATTTCACTGTATAACTTGATTTGCTAATATTACAGTACAGGCCAAAAGTTTGGTGTGTCCAAACTTTTGGCCTGTACTGTATATATACTAATATTGAGATCTAGCATGCTAAATACCTGAACTAGCAACTCAGTCGAGCAACTCGATCTGTTTTAGTGAAAAACACCGAACACATTGGCAGGGAAATCCCTGTAAAAACTGGTGTTTTTCTCTTTTTTTCCCACTGGACTCTGGATACATCCTTGTAGGATATGAGGAAGTTTGACAAGGGTGTGTTAACAAGTAAACCTAACATCTTTGGTGACTTGTCAGTTTCTCATTATGGAGCTTACATTTCCAGATGGAAGCACGCGATCCGGTGATGAGTAAACACAGCATTCAGTGAATCAGTATCACCTGGGTAGTTCCTGTCCTCAGGGCTTTTATACAGCATGAAACTAGATATTATCACCTTCCGACTCTAATCATAGCCTTGTGCTTTATCACTGTGTGTCCTTAACCAGTAGGATATGCAGTTCTAGGCCAAGGCCACTGCTAAGATACACTACCAGTGCTGGTGAACATGCTACTAGATAGTATCTCAGAGTATCGGTTGATACCCAACACTGATCCGGTCCTGATCTTCTTAGTCATCGAGTCATTCTCTATAATCCTCCATCGGCAAATTATGTCTGACATCAGAGGCGTGACAAGTTGTGTCCTGTGTTCACGTGATCGTGTGCAAACTCTTACATACTCATCACTGTGTCAGTCAACACAGCATGCACCTCTTATCATTAATAAAAACAAATAACAATCATTTTAAAAAGACTGGTATGATCCCAATTTTCCACAACGTATTAACACCTTTCCCCGGGGGCCTAATAAAAATGTCTGTGACATTCTTTTGGTCAAAATGTTCACTGATGGATATTTGAGATACTGTATGATGGAGTGTAAAGCTCCATCATAGGAAGGTTGTTCATATCAGTTGCAGTCCAGACCCAAGTCGTGGAGCTTTTAAACGTGCTCTAGGGATGTACTGTTTATTCACAGAAAGCACTTATTGTTTTAAATTTAAATGCAATCATAAAGAAAGTATTTTGTTCTCTTTTGATCACAGAAATGAATGTAGTCTTCTGATGTAAATCATGCCCCTGTGCTTCAGGCTGCCTATTTAATAAACATAAGTTCATGAACTGTACAGTGAGGTCAGTTTTCTAGTTTTAATCACCTTACGCACTTTTCTGGTTTTTAAATATTACTAAAGAAACAGAACAATTCATAAATGTGATCATTTATATAAAATTATAACAAAATGATCACAAAAAAGCTGCTATTCTGTTTGATTTTCTGTTAATCCAGTGAATTTAAATATCATTAAATTAGCCAGTAAAGCAGGAGAAGTGGGAAGTGCAGCATCTATGATCCTACCACTAAAATGCTAAAAACAGAGAGGACTCATTAAGGTTGGCGGAGACAGTCGATGACGCAATGGCTGTCTAACTAGAGTGTCTCAGTAATCTGCCTTAAGGTTCCACAGCGGTGAGGATCCTCTCTACTTAAGCAGCTGACCATTGGGTAGGTAATCAGCAGCTCAGGAGGTTTTGAGTTTTCTTTAGGCTGACTATCAATCAGGGTGAGTGTGTGGAACCGTCCTGAGCAGCGGTGAGTGATTTTTCCAGTGATGAGAACTCCAAACAGACGTAGGACGTCCTGGTGGATCGAGAAGGTCAGGAGAGCAGAAGGATTCCTGATCACTGGTATCTTTTGGTGTCTCAGGGGTAGCATATGTAGCTCGACAGAGAGAGAGAGAGAGAGAGAGAAGGAGGGAGGGGAAAAGAGAGGTGGAAGAGAAAATGAACAGGGATTATTAGGTATGGTCTTCTTATCTGTTGAGATGAAACCTGGTGTTCTGATCATGAACGTTTGATCATTCTACACTTACACAAAACAGTCCGTTTCTAAAATTACAACATATTGAGCAATTGTTCCATGTGTGGTCCAGAAATAGTCACGTGACCCAAAAGTGTAGAGCACACACACTCTGGAATCTAAGCTAAAAGCACATATAATCCTAAAATAGACTGACTGGCATTGTTTGGAGAAGGACTTGCCTTCACGGCTATTTGCTTCTGAGACCATTGTGCATTGAAAAGCTAAAACAAACCCAGTTGTGTTGTAGCCGTACGCTATTCAAACGTAGAGTCGAGTGACATTTAGTTAACATTTCTTCTCACAAATATATATATATTTTTTCCCCCAAGATCGTTCCTGCATCACATAATCTCCTTTGTGGTCAAACAAGCTGTAATTCTGCACCCGCTCAGCAGCGAGACTCTTTATGGCATATTATTACTCCGGTGTCTCCGAGATTTCTCTCTCAGAGCAGATTTGCAGGGCACATCATCCTGAGGTTAAGAGCCAAACTTCAGCACTTAAGAGCTGCTTTTTATAGCCGGATAAATGGCTGCTTTTCAGTGGTCAACAATACAGCCGTATGAGTCACCATCTCTAATGCTGAGAGCGAACCTCTGACTGATTCTGTCTTGTTGAGATGAGAAAGTATGAGAATTTCATAAAATAGTGAAATACTGGGAAAATTTTTATTTATTAAGTGCTGCCTACACTTAATAAAGTTTGAGCTATATCAAGCAGCCACCTTTATTCCACTTTTTATACTCATAGACAACTAGTTCTAAAGGCAGGTCAGCTCAGTTAAACATTATTATTTATTATCTATATATTATAGATATATTATATTATTAATACTATAACAAATGGCATTCATAGCTCTGATGGCATTTGAGTTGTAGTCACTCTTTCTATATATACTATAATATAGATGAGCCTCCTAAAGTTAGGCGGCTGACTAGAATTTTACTCTTGGAGGCAAATATACTAGTTAACTTTTGATGTATTTGCATTTATAGGTATTTTTGAAGTGAAGTTAAACTAGTTTATTTTATATTTATTTATTTATTTATTTATTTATTTATTTATTTATACACGCACACACACACACCCACACACATATATAATTTTTGATATCCTAGGATTTATAGGTATTTGAACAGATCTGTATGTAAGTTTTCTTTTGAAATACTAATATTTCTTTGAATACTAACTTACTTTAGATACACTAGCATTTGTGAGGTCTTTTACTAATTTATTTTTACATACTAGCTAAAATACTTTAAGTATATTGGTCATAACTGTGATAGTTTACTTCTGATATACAAGCAGCGATGTGGAGATTTGGATAAAAGTCTACTAGTTTATGTTTGATATACTAGAATTTCTATGTTTGTTTAGATAAAAGTACACTACTTCACTTTTGATATATTAGAATTTGTAAGTACACTTGGAGATATATACAGTATATACTGATTTACTTTTGATATGCTAGAATTTCTATGTATATTTAGATAAAAGTATACTAGTTAACTTTTCATATATTCAAATTTCTATGTAAACTAGTTTACATTTGATATACTAGAATTTCTATTTATATTTAGATAAAAGTATACTACTACACTTTTGATCTACTAGAATTTCTATCTTTGTTTAGATAGAAGTATACTAGTTTACTTTTGATATATTCAAATTTCTATGTATATTTAGATAGAAGTACACTAGTCCACTTTTGATATACAGTGGTACCTCGAGATACGAGCTGCTCCATATACGAGTATTCCAAGTTATGAGCGACGCGAGCGAAATTTTTGTTCAACACCCGAGCTCAAATTCAGGATACGAGACGAACTTCAGGATGCTACCGCTAGTCGGCGCATCAAATCTTTGGTTATCTCCGCAATTCAAAGACGCAAAACAAAGTCTCGGTCGTGTCAGTGATTAGAACGAGTGTATATTTTAATCTAAACTTTTTTTGTGCATCATGAGAAAAATTTGTTCGAGTTGTTCTACTTACGAGCTCTGGTCTGGAACAAATTAAACTCGTTAAATTTGTAAGTACACTTGGAGAGATATATACTGATTTACTTTAATATGCTAGAATTTCCATGTATATTTAGATAAAAGTATATTACTTCACTTTTGATATACTAGAATTTCTATTATATAGAATTTCTAGTATACCCGTTAACTTTTAATTAAAAATTTCTATGTATATACAGATAGAAGTACACTAGTCCACTTTTGATATACTAGAATTTGTAGTACACTTGATATATAGAGATAGAGAGATATATACTGAAATATACTGATTTGCTTTTGATATGCTAGAATTTCTATGTATATTTAGATAAAAGTATACTAGTTAACTTTTAATATTTTCAAATTTCTATGTATACTAGTTTACATTTGATATACTAGAATTTCTATTTAGATAAAAGTATACTACTACACCTTTGATCTACTAGAATTTCTATCTTTGTTTAGATAGAAGTATACTAGTTTACTTTTGATATATTCAAATTTCTATGTATATTTAGATAGAAGTACACTAGTCCACTTTTGATATATTAGAATTTGTAAGTACACTTGGAGAGATATATACTGATTTACTTTGACATGCTAGAATTTCAATGTATATTTAGATAAAAGTATACTACTTCACTTTTGATATAATAGAATTTGTGTACTAGTTAACTTTTAATATATTAAAATGTCTATGTATATACAGATAAAAGTACACTAGTCCACTTTTGATATACTAGAATTTGTAGTACACTTGATATATAGAGATAGAGAGATATATACTGAAATATACTGATTTACATTTGATATACTCTAATTTCTATGTATAGTTATTTAATATATTATTTTACTTTCCATATACTACAATTGCTATGCATATTGATATGACATATTCACCAAGCACTTCATTAGGAACACTGTAATGATACTGTGTAAGGTCTCCCTTTGGGATCAAAACAGCCTCAACTCTTAATGGCATGGATTCCACGAGATGTTGGATAAATTCCTTTAACATGTTGACATGATTGCATCAAGCATTTCCTCCAGATCTTTTAGGTACCCTTCACCATCCCAAAGTTTGACATTTTCTGTATTCTGAGATGCTTTTCTGCCCACTACAACTGTACAGAGTAGTTATATGAGTTACTGTATCCTTTTTGTCAGCTTGAATCATTCTCCATTGATCTCTCTCATCAACAATCAAGTTGTTTCTGTCCATAGAACTACTGCTCATTGATGTTTTTCTTTATTTCACCATTCTAAGTAAACTTTAGAGACTGTTGTGTGTGCGAATCCCAGGTGACCAGCAGTTATAGAAATATTCTAACTAGCCTGTCTGGCACCAGCAATTATTCTATGGTCAAAATGACTGAGATCACATTGCTTCCCCATTCTGATGGTTGATCTGAACATTACCTGAAGCCTCTGGCCCATATCTGTATGATTTTATTCATTGCACTGCTGGCACGCTATCACCTGATAAGGTAGGTGTACTATCTATCTATAGATAGATAGATGGGCTAGTGATCATTTGTTTATGAGACTGAGCATACTAAAATCTCTTGTATTGCTTTGAGAAAGATGACCGAAGTTCCCCATGTTTAATGGATTATATAATGTGGTCAGGAAATACTTTAATGAAGAACTTCAGCTAGGGTCAATTTTGATACTGACAGGAAAATTTGAATGCAACTTTTGTTCACAGCAGACAATTTGAACTTGACCAGCAGCCAGTAATAACATCATTATCCCATTTATCCCATTTTTCCTCCTGGCTTGATATTGTATCACAAATCACCGTCACAGCTGCAAGATTGGACAAGCCACTTCTTATCACTGGGTTCTTTCATTTCTTTCTCCAGGTCTGCATTACTTCTGAGGAACTCTTGATGTTTTTTCAGTAGTTTCCTCAAGAGCATTGCATTTCTAAGTGTCAGTACGGCTCTTGCATTGAGGACACGAGCCTGGCTCAGGGAGTTACATCTTTTCTTTGGTCAGAAGAATTAGCTGGGGCAGGTTCTGACTCGTCTGGCCCACCGCACATAGTCTTTCTTCCCCCCCCCTCTCATTGTTCCTGTTCATCCACACCCTCAGGGTTTTCCATGTTTTGATTTTTTTTGATGCAATGAAGACAAGGACTGAATTGGTGTGTAACTGAGTTAAAGTGAACCATTTGTTAGCTCCTAGTTTTCACTGTGTGTTGAGGGAATAAACCTGAAACAAGCAGGAAAGTCGAAGCTCAAGTTTAACTGTATAATAAGCTCTTTTGTTCTAACATAATGCATAAATAGCAGAGGAATAATGTATTAACACTTTATTATATTTTCCTGTGTGACCCGTAGGACAGGGTTATACTTGATGAGGAAGGTATTTAATCGACATACTCACATATGTTCACATACTCATCTGCATAGCTTTTGTACATCTGGATGAGTAAATGTGATGTCCACTGGAGGGCACACCAGAGCCAAAGCATAGAATCACCAGTGCTAGAATGCCCTCTCTGACCACGTCCTGTGATTTTGCACAACAGCATGAACACCTCCATGGAGTAGAGTTGCACCTGATCCAGCTCCTCTTACCTGGGAATCAAACCAAACGTGGTGGACAGTTGAAGTGTCGAGTTTGAAGGAGTCCATGATAACCTCAGGATCCTGTTCATGGCTGATAGGACTGAAACCCAATGTAGTCTTCTGCTGTTGTAGCCCATCCACCTTTTGGTTGAAGTTGTGTGCATGCTGATATGCTTTTCTGCTCACCATGGCTGAGTGATTATATGAGTTACTGTATCCTTCCTGGTAGCTCAAACCAATCAGGCCATTTTCCTCTGATCTCTCTTATCAAGGGATTGTCGTGTATGAAAAGGAGATCCCAGGAGATCAGCAGTTTCTGAAATACTCAAACCAGCCCATCTGGCACCAACCACTATACCACAATCAAAGTATTCTGATGTTTGGTGTAAACATTATCTGACGCTCTTGACCTGAATCGACATGATTGTAGTTTTTTTTTTTGCATTGCACTTCTGTGACATGGCTGATTAGAAAACTACATGAATGTATAGATGATCTATCAGGCTACAGTCACAGTAGTGGACAGTATTACAGCATAGGCCACTGAAACAGTCTTTATTCTAACAAAATCATTCTTGTTAGAACCAAAGTCATAGACATTTCTCTCAAAATAATATATGTGCCAAATGTACTGACATCTATAGGAAGCATTTTAAATACACAAAGTATTTGCAAAATCCACAGCAATGCCACCTATGGACGTCATTGTCTGTGTCCACCAGTGTGAATATAAAGCAATAGATAGAATATCTATGGAAGACCTCTTACGACGGCAGTGTGGCTGTAAAAATTGCTCTGTTTTACATTTTCAAGCGCTGCAAGAAAATTTGAAACTGATGTCGTACATCTTTTTGGGGATGTGCATAATCAGTGTGCCGAATTAACACAGTATGCACATGGCAGTCACTCTGCATACCCGGAGGTCTGGTTAAAGGGCTTTACAGCCTGGTTGGATAAACTGGTTCCTTCTGAAAGCGTTTGTCAGGACTGAGCCTTAGCCAGCACTAATATCCTCTGAGTATTCAGTTCAATCTGATAACCCAGGTGACTGAAAGTGTTCCAGGAGGTGTGAATGCCTCTTTTTGGCAGTACGGGCATCACTTTCACACAGAGACAGAAGGAGATGGATTGTTTTTTTCCACTCCATATCCTTAAACCCCAAAAAACATTGATTTCTGGGAGTTATTACTTTTCCAGCAGATTGTCAGGTGATCAGTGCCATGAGTAAAAGTGACCGCATCATCGTAGAAGTTGATGTTTTACATAAACAGATGAAAATGCAGGTTCCAAAACAACAGAACGAAAGTTTTCATGTATGAATAAATAAAATGTTGTTAGAAAATAGGATCATATACATAAAGGAGTTAAATGTTCTTATATAAAGCAGATATACAGTATAATGATCTTATATAAAGCAAATAGAATACCAGGTGCAGAAGAAACTCATAAATATATGGACGTGCATGTAGAAATACAGACATTATTATACTAAAATAAACACAACTTTAGATTAAGAACAAGATTAAGAACAGAAAAAATAGAAGAATTTGATTTTATGTAGGCTGGTCTGGTGCTTTAAATGAATAAACCTGTGAAGAACAAAAGGAGGCCATTGACATTTCAAATGACCAGCCATGTTTATCTGCCACTATTTGGTTTAAACGAAAAAAAAAAAAAAAAGATTTAGAATGCCGTGGACTTTTAACAATTCGGGGTTCTCCATCCGTATCTCAAGTTTGAGTGACTGAACATTTTCGGGATTTATATGATTAGATTTGGAATCGATCCAGACAGAAACAGGGTCACAGCAAGGCCAAATGTCAGAAATGGTTTTCTTCTTTTGAGGTATACAAATTAGTACCCAGAAGCGCTAGACTGGCTGGCGGCGGATGCGTCTCAGTCAGCGCTGTGGGCATCGAGTTCTACTAGTTTCAGACCAGTGATTGTATCTTGCGCTGAAAAAAAGGTCATTGTGTTGCAACATTTGTAGCAGCAGACATGGAGAGCCAATCAGATTCCAGACTCCGGAAGATTCTGAAGCTTGTGGCCAGAAAAGTGTACAAAATTAACCGGAAATCAGGCATGAGTAATAATGCTAGATCTTCTCCTAGGGTTCTCCTAGGGTTCTCCTGTTCGATCCTGTCAGTACACTCTATCCCAGCTGTCAGTGTTTACAGGACTCCCTTTCTGTTTACACTGCTGTTTATAATGATGTGTTTTTTTCCACCAGCATTGTGTCATCTGATCCTGAGCAAGAAGGCAAGCGTATAAGATCACGTTCTGTACAAGCACTGCAGAACAACACCCTTTACAAGATCTTTACAAGAAGGCACGCAAGGTTTTAGAATACTAACGATTATAGTAAATAATATATCAATAAAGCACCTAGTCTGCACTTCAGGTACAGAGCATTGTACAAAGCTTTGAATACAAAGCCGTGTTTCACATGTACAGTGTAATGCTTTCAGAATTGGCCTCCTGTTGCTAATCGTGCATCCACCAACAAGGAGAACAGGTCCTGCCACACCGCGTATATAATGCCGCGCTTTCTAAACAAAGGGGCAGAGAACGTTAGATAAGAGTAATCCGAGACGCTCGTCGACACAGGGAAGTTTCTCAGGGAGTTTTTACGATCCGGAGGACGACAGTAGCTTAATGCAAGCGCAGAAGGTTTATAGGCTGTGAGGAAACAGCGGGGATGCAAGAGAGCAGGAGCAGGTGTAAGGAGACAGCACACAGAGAGAGAGAGAGAGAGAGAGAGAGAGAAGCAGGTGGTTGGAGTTGGATAGACGACACAATCTGGTTCAGGTAAACACACTTCATTTTTAATATTTAGATTTAAATCAAAGAATAAAGAAGCCTGCTAATGTGAAAATACTTTTAGAAATGTAGCTAAATATTGTGCCCCTAAAAAGATATGAAAGAATTGTAGATTAATGCATTAAATTAGGAATTTATCAAGAAGTTATCAAGAAAATGATCATAATTAATTAAGCCAGTAGAAAAATAAGGTGATCATTTGTTATTATTAGGATATAATAATTTATATTAATATCTAAAAAAAGTTATCTAAAAAAAAATCTAAAGTTATCTAGTTAGTTATCTAAAAAAAAAAGTTCCAAGTAGGGAAGTTTCTAAGATGTATATCTTAAGTCATGTATACATACTGTGATGGTTTGCTGGTTTTCTGGAGGGCACAGAGCTTCTGAAGTCTTATTTATTTCCTCCCTGTTTGTTCATTTCCAAAGCACCGAGAATGAACTTGTTTTAGTCTCGCGCAGCTGATTTGAAATTGAAATGAGCTTCACGAACATTGTGTTACTGACACGGATGCCGGACTACAGCGCGGGGCTCTTTGACATGAAAGGAAAATCCAGAGATATCAAAAAGAAGTACATGCATGTTCTCTGCGTAGTAGACAAAGAAATAAAATACGTTTTATAAAACACAGTATTTAACATGATAAACTTTTTCCACCCTGAAGTTGATTATTTTGCAGTGACAGCACATCCCAAAGTGTTTCCTTCCTCTCATATCAGCAGAAAGACTCTCGGTTAAATTATCCATCAGTCGTCCACTTCTGACCAATCAGAACTTGAGGGTTTGGGGATAAAAGTGTATAACAGTTTATCAGTGTAAAATGTGGAGCTGTGTGGGTTTTTAAACAAAAGCTGCAAACTGTTTAGACCTTTGTACAAACCCCATTTCCAAAAAAGTTGGGACGCTATCTAAACCTGCAATAAAAAGTGAACAAATGGACAAAGAAAAGATTTTCATTGATTAACTTAATTCTGTTTGTTAAATATAAACAAATTTAGAAATTAATACCTGCAACACATTAAAAAAAAAAAAAGTCAGGACGAAGGCGTGTTTCCCACCGGGTCACATCACCTTTTCCTTGAGAATTGAAGATACTAATTGTTGCAGTTTTTGTGTAAAAGTGGAATTTTTGTCCGTTCTTGCTGTATTCAAAACTTGAGGCATCGATTTCTAAATTTGTTCGTATTCAACAAATAAAGTTTGTCATAGAAAAGTCCTTTTGTCTATTAAATAAAGGTTCAAGTGTATGAACAAACATTACAGAATTCAGTTTTTAGTACTTTTTTAGAAATGCTCCAGCTTTTTTTTTTGGCAGTGTTTTTTTTTTAGGCATATTGTTTTTTTACAATATACAATATTTTATATATAGTATATAAGAGAGCTGAATAAACATGAAAAGTAGATATACAGGGGTTGGACAATGTTGGACATTGTCCACCCTCTGTAAATCTAATGTTATGGATATGATGCTTTTTAAATGCATAGATTTACACAATTATATTTGATTTATATTAGAATATTATTATTATCAGTCAGTCATTTTCTGCACCGCTTATTCCCAGTTACGGGGTCACGGGGGAGCCGGTGCCCAGCCGGCAACTCTGAGCGCAAGGGCAG
>JANCOA010000011.1:13461082-13479828 GCA_024363135.1 Leptodoras oyakawai | reverse complement strand
CTAAATTGGCAGAGAAAACAGATGATAAATATCCAAATAACTCAGGGACTCTCCTTAAAACCTGCGAAGAGCCAAAGGTTTTCACCTTCTTCTTTGGGACCCTGGGAACCTCGTCCTCGTAAGCAGAGTCCAGCACTTTATGAGTGGGCTTCCTTGACCGTTTTCTTTCTGACGACACTGCAAGAATGAGCTTCAGTTAACACACTCTTGAAGTTACATTACACAAAGGGAGTGCAGTTGCAGGAAACATACAACAAAATGTACCTGTTTTCTTTTCAACCGGTTCCGGCTCAAACGTGGGAGCTTTGTGGGGCGCTGATGGAGGTGGTGAAGGAAGAACGGTATCTGTTTCATCTAGAGCAAGCTGGCGTTCGTGCTGCGATGGTTCCGTTATCCAGGGCTCCGACGGGTGAGCCGCCTCTGGGCTCACGCAGTCTGCCAGAGGAGGTTTCAGAGTCTGCTCGCCGGCATTAGTGTTATCAATCGGAAACGCCTGCAGGCAAACGTGACAGGATAGATTTTTATAAAACTGCAGGGTGAAATACATTTCTCTTTGCGTGTACTGTATCTCAAAGTAAACCTCTAGCATTTTAAATAATATACTGATATAACTAGTGTTTCACTTAACTTCTAATGCAACACGAGTCAAATGAAACAGCAGGACGTGAACTTTCGAACACAAATCCACAGGATATCCACAGTGGAACCGAAGTATTGTAATGAGGCTAGTTACATAATTTTACTCACGTCGGCAAAGTAATTTCTTTATCTGCTTTTCACACTCCTTATTCTCGGCTGAATAAGTCATTAAGTCTCTCTCACTACATGACTTCTCACACATGAACATAACCCATAGACCTATTACCTTTATTATAATAACAGGTCTTTCCCTATACAATAAAGCATTACAGAAAAATCAGTTTTTAAATTCAGAGCAAATTTCTGCACCGTTTTATAAACAGAAGGCTGAAAATACAGCGCTGTCATAGCGTCATAGAGTCTCCCACCATCACGGCTCTGACGCTGCCCAATTCTAGATGAGCTCTTCCATACAACTATGAAAAGATATCTCTACTACCAGCATGCTATGATGAGATACATGTAAAAAATATATACAAGACGCAATCTTTTGGAAGTGATGGAAGCATGTATGTATGTATGTATGTATGTATGTATGTATGTATGTATGTATGCATGCCTTACATATACATAAATAGGTCAGTCAGTCAGTCAGTCATTATCTGTACCACTTATTCCCAGTTACGGGGTCACGGGGGAGCCGGTGCCCAGCCGGCAAATCTGAGCGCAAGGGCAGGAACATAAATAGGTTTCGAAGTTAAAAATTAAATCTAAGTAAAATATACTAACAATTATTAAACGAGCGGCAGGATTACACTTATCAAAAAACATAACCACAGACCATTAAAATCTCTAAAAATTAAAGATCCTGAGAAGGTCAGTGAGGAATTCTGGCTTGTGCATGGTGAGGAACAAAGCTGGTTTCAGGTTTCTTATCCAATCTAATGTCTTGTACAGGCAGAGCACAAAACAGGAGCAACAACTCACAACAAACATCCTGTAGCATGGATTTCACCAAACAAGACATTGGCTACGCATATACCTGTGTCATGTGCTTGAAAATCTTCACACAGTAAAAAAAATGCAATGCAACCTTTGCAAGTCCAATGTTTCAGTCAAAAACATAAAATGCCCAGAGAGCAGGAGATCCATGCAGGGTTATAAAGAAAAGCTTAAGAACATGCTTCCAGGAACAACCCAGGTGTAAGACTCACTGTTTTAGAGGACTCAGGGGTTTTCTTAATTTTCTTCTTCGAAGTGAAGATTTGCTCATACTCCTCGCTCCACTCGATCAGTCTCTTGCTTGGCTTCCGAAGTCTTTTGCTCTCTGTGAGATTGGGAGCATGAAAAAAAATCTATTAGTTAATGAATCAGGCAAACAACACTAAACCTACACTGTGTGATATAAGATTTTCAATCTGAAAGATAATCTGAAGATGAGATTCATCTGCAGGCTCCTTACTGACAAAGACAGGACAAAGTGAGACATATTTGTGACTTGTGCTTGCACACAGTGAAATGCAACCTCTGCATTTAACCCATCCGTGCAGTGAGACACACTAGTGAACACACACTAGGGGCTGTAAACACACATGCCTGGAGTGGTGGGCAGCCCTAGCCACAGCGCCTGGGGAGCCAATGGGGGTTAGGTGCCTTGTTCAAGGGCACTTCAGCCAAGTCCTGTCAGTCACAGGAATCGAACCCAGGACCTTCCGATCATGGGGCAGACACCATAACCACAAGACCATGACTGCCCCACTACTGACTACACAAACTGTTTTTAAGTAAGGAATAAAACACTCGTTCCCTCAAACTCTCCTTATTGAAATAAATAAAGCCAAAACGGCAGAAGGACTTTCATGTCAATACTGATCATTACAAAGCCCTGAGACTGGAGTCTCCTTACAGGAATGTCTCTTTATTGAAAGAACACTTCTCCATATATAATCGAGTGATGCTCTAACTCTAGCATAAACCTTCACTAACAGTGTTCACAAATTGCTACATATCAAATTAAATATCAAATTAAAGCCAACAGGGCAATTTTACAGGTGGCATAGTGTACAAGACATAGTGTGTATAGTAAACTGAAGACTATATACTGAAGTTACAGTTAATAATTGGCACAGTCCTCACGCTGATGTTTCTTGAGGCCCCAGCATTGACTTCCGATGTTAGTTGAAACAGAATTGCACGTCTATCTCGTGAAACGATTCTTGCCAGCAGACGCCGGTCACGTTCACCCAGAATCTTTTTACGTCTCGTAAAAAAACTTTTTCTCGTAAGTTTGAGGTTTTGCCAGAATTCTTGTAGTCATGGTACATGAGCTCCAACTATTAAACCGTGTTGAAAATCACAAAATCGTGAAAACTCACCATTCACACAGCAGAAACAGCTCTAGAAGCTTCCATAGTTGTCTATTGCTGGTGGATTCAACAAATGATATGGCATTACTATGTACTTTGCATAGGCTGCAGTTTTTCTTGTACTCCAGTGTATAATTTTGTATCAGTGTAATCCTAATTCGCTGGTTAATGCTGGAGTTTTGCTGTTTCGCTTGTGCACAGGGTAGAGTTGCTGCTTCGTTACTATGGGTGCCTGAGAGGAGCACTGCCAAATGAAGTGCTGTCTCAAACAGCTCAAACACCATTTATTTAATTATGTCACTCCTCGCCAACATGAACAGGCAGCCTCACCACAATACTAACTAAATACATGTAAATTATTGTACCATTATCAAATAAGAACAACTTACTCAATTGTCAATAATAAAGGCACACAACCTGAACTCCACAGAAATCCATTCAAAATATTATACTGTCTTCATCAGGAAACCATTAAAATTTGCAAACTTTACACAAGGATCAGATCACCTCACCTAGATTTATTCTCTACTTTCACTTTCTCTCACACATGGCCTTCGTTTGCATTTAGCCTTGCCCTTCATTCAGATGATCTCAAAAAAAAAAACCAGACAGATACAGCAACTCTACATCCCTCATAAATAAAACTCGAAATGCTGCGAAGTGTGAAATTACTTTTCACTGTTGTGAAATATTTACAGTGCTCTTGATCACAGAGCTGTAGTTCTCCTGCAGTTCAACTTTAACACTTTAGACAACAGGTTTTTTTGCTTGTAATCCGATCAGATGTAATTAGTGAGTCTAGGGTTGCCACCTGTCCTTTATAATACAGAATCGTCCCTCAATTAAAACGCTGCGTCCCTTACTACATCAATGATTTGTCCCGTATTTTCGTACACGTTGTTTCATACACATGCTAACTCATCACCACTGTGGTGAGAATTACATTACAGTAAATAAATTCAAACCAGTTTCACAAGAAACATGCAGAGAAGCTGAAAATCAGTAGAACAAGGCAGAGACAGGCTACGTCTGCGTGCGATTGTACGTCATCATTGTTGCCATAGTTACGGTGACTCGCTTTTTGTTTTCCAACGCTGACGGAGACGCAAGGAGACACTTCTCCTGGATAGCCGACTGACTACACAGTAAAATGCTCCATTGAGAGAAAGAGAGAAACTGAATGAACCGTTCCAGAAATACTTTTGTATTATTCTTTTCATCTTTTATCTAAGCTGCATAAAAGGGAACAATTGCAATGTTGGTCTGATTGTTTCCATGTTTTTGGAATCTTTACAATGTTATGTTTATTTAAATTTAAACAGTTTGACTCAACAAATCAGTATTACAATTATAAAGGTTTATTCAATAATTTTTTTACATAATTCTGTGCTTTTTTTATTTTAACTTGGAATAAAGCATTTCAAACATTAATTATTACATTTGTTTCTACATACTAGATTATAATGATTTCACTTGTGATAATACAATTATAAAGCTATAGAAACAGCAAAATCGTTTAGAAGTAGCAATAACCATTTGTAGACAGTGGTGGGGTTAGGTGGCGGTGTTGCAGGGTGAATGACAGTGGGGTTGGATGGTGAGTGGCAGTGGGGTTGGAGGGTGTGTGGCAGTGGGGTTGGAGGGTGTGTGGCAGTGGGGTTGGAGGGTGGCGGTGGATTTGGAGGGTGTGTGGCAGTGGGGTTGGAGGGTGGCGGTGGATTTGGAGGGTGTGTGGCAGTGGGGTTGGAGGGTGGTGGTGGATTTGGAGGATCCATGGCTGTGGGGTTGAAGGGTAGCGGTGGATTTGGAGGGTGTATGGCAGCGTATTTGGAGGGTGGCAGTGGATTTGGAGGGTGTGTGGCAGCGTATTTGGAGAGTGGCAGTGGATTTGGAGGGTGTGTGGCAGTGGGGTTGGTGGTGGATTTGGAGGGTGTGTGGCAGTGGGGTTGGTGGTGGATTTGAAGGGTGTGTTGCAGTGGATTTGGAGGGTGGTGGTGGATTTGGAGGGTGTGTGGCAGTGGGGTTGGAGGGTAGCAGTGGATTTGGAGGGTGTGTGGCAGCGGATTTGGAGGGAGGCGGTGGATTTGGAGGGTGTGTGGCAGTGGGGTTTGAGGGTGGCAGTGGATTTGGAGGGTGTGTGGCAGCGGATTTGGAGGGTGGGTAGGAGTGGGGTTGGAGGGTGTGTGGCAGTGGGGTTGGAGGGTGGCAGTGGATTTGGAGGGTGTGTGGCAGTGGATATGGAGGGAGGTGGTGGATTTGGAGGGTGTGTGGCAGTGGATTTGGAGGGTGGCGGTGGATTTGGAGGATGTGTGGGAGTGGGGCTGTAGGGTGGTAGTGGGGTTGGAAGGTGAATGGCAGTGGTGTGAAGGCACAGACCACAATTGTTGTATTTTATTGCGTATATCGAACCTGTGGGTTTTTGAGCTCTAATTCTGTCAATATTCATCATTGATCTTCTGCCTGATTCTCTCTAATGTCCTTTTGATCTCTTTATTAGCAAGATATCTCTATATTCAACCCCTTGTATGGTTTAAATGATTGTGGATTTTGACTGTACACAAACCTGTATTCAGGTCTACACGTATTACAAATCCAATAAAATATTTATAGAGATATTTGCTGAAATTTTCCTCAGCTAGCTGATTATTTCTACAACCACAAACATTGCAATCTACAAACTGCACCACACTGTACACACTAAAGGGAATAAGAGGAGCTGATCTGATTGGTTAATACAGCTGCTTGCCTACTACCCTCCACGCCCTACACCCAGTAACTACGTATCCACTGTATTCCAGTGCATTGATCAAAACATCATGACAAAAAACTATACCATGGCTGGCAAGGTTCCTTTTCTACTTGTTGTCTCCTGACAAATAATCCTGCCATTAAAAACCTGATCTCCATCACCAATAGATGGAATTCATTGGAGGTTCCTGACAGCATTGACAATACAAGCCTAATACAGAAAAGACACGTCATGAACAATATATTTAGCCCCTGGAAATCTGACACGATCAATGTATTTGCTATTAACGGAGTCTAAACAGTCAAGGAGCCTCAGGTGAAATAGTTAGCAGAAACTGACAAAAGATTCAGATACTGTGTACATAACTTTGTTATAACCGTAATGTCACACGTGTTTCGACCAATTTTGGGTGTAACACAATGATCACACAAAGTATCTGTATCGTATTTAAATCCACAGTGGGTGTGGTCTAAACCTCAGAATAGTTTAACCAATCATCAACAAGATCTTTTTCTTGAGTCCGGATCATGCCACGACTCTCAGGGTGGGCGGGGCAGCATGTGTTCGTTCCCTTGTCAACACTAACCAATCACAGGCGTCTGTGAGCTGAACGCTTTCCTCCGAGTGTGTTACATCGCTCCCTAACACTGCATGAGCAGCAGCTCAAAAAGACATGATGACTGGTGTCACATCTCGGAGGAAGCACATGATAGCCTTGCTCTCCCTGATTGGTGACATGGGAGAAAACCCAAGGGGTGGGAACTGGACACGACTAAATCAGGGAAGAAAATTGGGGGGAAATCCAAATTAAATAAATAAATAAATAACTTTATACATTGTGGTTCTGATTAATACATCAACAGAGTGCATAAACTCCACAGGATCCATTAACTTTACCCCAGTTCCCCATCCCAGATCTACCACATTCTTACTATAACATACCCATGATCCTTTCTGCAACAAGCTAGGTTTTTGGCTGAGTTGCATTTGATTTTTGAAGAAGACCATTTACACTTACCTGAGTTATTCTTCCTTTCTGTAGCATCAACCTGAGGGCTTTGGTGGCTCTCCTCAAATACTCCATTGAGTCTGGCTGGAGGCATGACCCTGTCCTGCTCAAGCACGCTCCCCTGATCACTCTTTGGCTTTGCCCTTTCCTCAACCTCAGCATCAAACGTCTGCCAGCGTTTCTTTGGTGCCACTGCTGACATGGTACCTTTCCCACTGCTATCGAGGCCAGAATCTGACTGGGATTTTGCGTGCTGTTTGGTTGGAGCTGCTCTCTCATCAATCACACCTAGTGAGTTCTGTTTCTTAAGGTCTGAAACCAGAGGAATCAAATTGTTCACACAATGTTTTTGAGCCTCTTTTTTTCCCGTGGACTTAGGTTTAGATTTTTTTGGCTTCAGGGTGCTTGTAGTTTTCCCCTGTGGCCGAACCCCAGGAGCCTGGCTATAATTCTTATGAATTGTGCTGGGAGTTGTGGGGTCAGGGTGTGGTTGTGTGGGGAGGAGTGAGGGTTCTTGCTTGATAAGAGCAGACAGAGAGGTCGGCGGTAGCGTCAGTGGCCTTCCTTCCTTCTCTCTGGTGTCATGCAAGTCCTTCAACAACATAAGGTACGTGGTGAATTTGTACTTGGAGTTGTGATCATCTGAACTGCACTCATCTTTCACCAGAGAATGTAAAGAGAGGTGTTTAGGCTCCTGGTAAGCCTCCAAGGGAGAAGGCGATGGGGATGAAACTGAGGAGGAGGAAGAGGAACATGAAATGCTTGATTCTTTCTTGACATTTAAACCAGCGACTGGCAAGTCTGCAGGCTTGACAGTGGAATCCTTATTTATTAGGCAAGACCTGTTCCGAAATGGCTCCTTGCTGGACCGAATTCTTGTGAACTTGAGCAAAGTCGGGTTTGGGGAGCCTCCGCAGTGCTGAAACATCGGGTGTCTCGGATCAGCTATGGGTTCAGTTTTCACTTGCCATTGGTGTTCTGCGTTCTCTGTTACATCAAGTACGGGCGAAAATGAATCATGATCATCAGATAGAGAAGGAGATGACAATCGCGATTCATGGCTAGAGTCAAGATCATCCTTCTCTTTGATTTCCTCGTAGTTTGCGAGGGCCCGGGACATGAGGCCGCAACTCGCCGGCAAGTAGAAAGACTGCATCTCAAATGTGCCATCTGATAATCCTGGGGAAGTCCTATCTAAACTCGTGCCATTTGAAATGGCGTACCTTTTGTTTTTGATTGTAGATTTGTTTTTCGGCTTGTGTTTCGATAAAGACGTAGTTTCTTTCATTGTCTTGCGGACTTTTTTCACTTTTTTACTTGCACATTCTGGCTTTGGTTCAGCACAGAGCTCTTTATCCAAGCTATCTTTGAGTGGCTCTTCTGGGCATTTGGGACACAATATCCTGGGAACCAAATCAATGTCAGTGTATGGGCAATCCCTCGAGTCAGGCAGCAGGTCGTTTGCAGGAGCAGCAGGAGGTTTAGAAATGTCCAGTGTGGGGCTTGACATCAGCTGGGAGAATGATTCATCCTTGATTTTAACAGGACTTTTTAGCAGTGAGCTATTTTTCTTTTTGGAAGATGATTTCTTTTTGCTTCCCTCCTTAGTTTTGGGTGAACTGATGACAGGAAGAGCGTGTCCATTGGACAAAACTGGACTCTGTGCAGACAGATGAAGGTCAGATAAATTCGGAGAGGTGGATGTCCTCTCTTCCATAAGAGGAGAGTGTGTCTCTCTGACTGAGGGAAGTTGTAGTTTACTCCTGAGAAACTCTGGCAGAGCTGCCTCTGCCTCCAACACACTGGCTTTCCACAGAGGCATCAAGCGCTTTGGAAGCTGTGGCAAAGGCAATAATAGTAAAACATTACATCTGCATCACAAATGGAGGGCATAGTTAAAGTAATACTCTTTTTAACCTACAGCAATTTTTTTATAAAATCGTAGAAGAACAAAAAGGGAATTGCAAACATTACCAAGTATTTGTAACCCTTTTCTCTTTGTCTGCCTCGTCGCCTGAGCACAGGAAGTTTCTCAAACTGCTGGCCTCCTTCAAAAGCATATGTGGCTTTCCCAGAAACCCATGCTTGGTCCACGATCTCCCCAAATGTCCTGACGAAATACATTCGACACGGCCTGCTGCTGGGCTCTAAAGGACCACATCATAAGCAGATCTCTTAAATAAATTGAGCTGTCATTTCACATCAGGTTAATGTAAAGCTCAGCAATGTGGACCAATGTGTGAAAATGTATATAACTGGCATCATGCTGATGTTGAGCCCTGTATGCCTTTCAGACATGTCTAAGAGTTTGCAACAGCAAACCTACACAAGCTGAATTGAAACTAACCTTTCATCCTGGTGTGGCTCTCACTCAGGGGGTCTATGGAGATGCGACAGGGCCACCAAGGCCTACGGTTAAACTTGGCCCACACCACATCACCAACAGTAAACTTCACTTCTGGAAGTGGCTTCTTCTTTGGGCTGTCAGACTGTGAAAGAAAAAGTGGTTTATTATAGTTGTTTATAAAACAATAGTAGCAGGAGCTTGTAACATAGGTGATGATACTTTGGCCAGCCAGAAGTGTCAGGAGAGGGAACGCCACACTCAGCTAGGTATTACATCATAATACATGCACCATAATTAATGGTATAAACGTATGAACCGTTGAAGCAGTGTCACAGTTTCATGGTTAGACATCAGACAGTTAAGCTGCAGTGGTGTACCTTGATATTCAACCAAACCGCCATGTGTCCATGTTGAAATTAAGAACATTTAACTATTTTACAGCATTCCATAGTGCCACTGCATATTCCATGTTACTTCTTGTTACTCAGTGTGTTTCACAGAATTCAGTGTAACTCAAAAAAAAAGTTTCAGCTATCCTTTTTTTTATGTTATGAAAATCCATCCATCCATCATTAAAGATGCTTTTCAGCCAAAGTTAAACCCTAAGTCGCTTTCAGACAGCACATCTCCGGCTGAATAGAATCACAGCCATGTTGCGTCACCTGACCTAAATACTGCGCGCTGATTGGCTGAACAAATTTATTGGGACCACAAGATCAGCATTAGTGTTTGACGTTTTCTGCTCTAAACAAAAATATGGCCTTTGCATATATTGTTTTTTGCAAGACCAGACAACCCAAGAAATCTGGAACTCCTTGCTACTTGATTTGTCCTAAATTTTACTACAGCAAAGCACAATCTTAACTTTTTTCATACGCCATGGATATCAAACAAAACAAACAAAATGCACATGGTATTGCTGAAGTAAATGCAAAAACGCCGGCACACCGGCATGGTACTTCGTTTTGTTTTTTTTTCATTCTGGCTCAGTGTTCTGCCTTTTCCACACAGCAAAATCAACAAACCTCAGTTTTGGCGAAATTAACCATAACCATGACCAATCATCGGGATTCTTGTTCCTTTCAGGACATTTTCCATTACTTAGCTGTTGCTCACAGATGGTCGTCTTTGAATGACTCACATCTTGCATGAACGTTGCCCTACATAATCCATTTTTACGTTCAACATTTCTCATCGAATGACACCACTAGACCCAGTGCAGCTGGCTGGCAGTACGTGGCAAGAAACGAGTTTTCAACACTTTTAAACAGACCACAAGTAGCCCATAGAAGAATACTTGCCAATAAGCATGATGCAAATGTTTTTTTAAGCTGTGCCTTAGTCATCAGATGGTATTGATAGTCTTAGTATTGATTTATTGCTCTAATATGGTGCTCCCTTGTCCAACACTAAAGTGTTCCAAACTACAAGTAGTGAATGGACACCCAGTGGGCCAGCAGAAGATATAAATACAACTGCATCCATATTTCAATGTAAACATGCCATGAAAATATGCTACAGTATTGCAAAGTCAAGAAGTTATTCATTTTCTCTAACAGTTTCTCTATTATGTTCTATGATTGAAAAATTAGTGTATAACTTTCCAGTTTTTCTAGTGGGCGCAAGAGAAACCTGACAAAAATGAATCACAGGGGTTTTTTTTGCATATGATGTCAGTACACTGACCGGCCTCCTGTGCTGCAATAACGACACTCGTTTCATCAGGTACAATTACTGATGTAGTTCATCTGCTAAGAACGTTCCACTTCTATCTGTTCAGTAGTGCTTCAGTGTTCATCTCCTTCCAATGACAGTAACCAATCACTGTATGTCTATAACGTGCACTTGATAAAATAGCCAAGGAGTGTAGATACAGATCAGGTGTACGTAATGCACTGGTAACTTAGTGTAACCAAAAGGCTTATATTCATACACTGAAGTACCAGAAGCCAGAGCCTATGCAAACTACACAACAACGCCAACTAAGCACGTCATTGGTTGCATCCGCTGGTGCGTATATAAAGTGATAGACATCTATGGAAATAGAAGCCAAGTTTGGATTTTGGATGTACCGTGACTACAAGAATTCCGGCAAAACCTCAAACTTACGTGAGCAGCACGTCACGAGAATCGTTTCATGTGATAGGTGTGCAACACTGCCTCAAGTAACATCAGACCTACCAAGGATTAACTGCCCGTTTTTATACCAGTTATTCTGGTACTTCAGTGTATGTTTCCATTTGAAAAAAAAAAAAAAACAAACATGCTGGACAACATGAATAACATAAAAAGGAACAAACAATGATGCCCTCAGTATAAGATGATCAAAATAAACCTTATCTCCACTGATTCACAGTTATGTATGTAATGGTGAAGTTCATGAATGTGTATGATAAGATCATTACCTAGTAGTTAACTTTTTTCAAATATTAATTAAAATTAATTTTCCCTGCAGTCACTCTGTCTTCCATCTTATAATGACAATGAAAACGCCTCTCTTAAATATATCTTTCTGAAGCCATATTCAGACTGAACTACGTTTACATGGGATGTGGGTTAATGTAATTATTAACGGAGTTTCTCTGGGATTTTAATTCCATCTGAATCCGTCACATCACAATCTGACAAACATGACAGATTCAAGAAAAAATTCATTTATGCTAAATTATACTGGGAAAATGTATCAAATTATAGCACAATCTTTTTTAACCACTATTTGAAAGTTCCTGCATTACTCTTTTGTTGTAGTACTCCGTAGATCAGGACACCAGGGTTTATTCTCACCTTTAGAAATCACTGTGCTGTTCCTGTGCCCATAAGTAATAATAAATTACTGTGCCCTCTTCTACTAATTGATTAAATTTCTTTATAGTAAAGAAACATTTCATGAAGATACCATGTGTATAAAACCTACAAACTAGACACAGGCAGTGCTTACAGGGTCTGAGTAGGTGCTGCTAGGTGAGCTTGGCCTTTCAGAAAGGCCTATATTGAACATCGATGCGCAGTTTTCAGTGCTCGGAAGGTCACAATCGCTGTCTGAGTAGCCATCTGAACTGTCAAAATCCCTTATCATGACTTCAACAGGCAGCGGAGGTGGACTAGGAGAAGGGTCTGGTGCTTGCTGTGGAGTACTCTTTGAAACTGGGTCATAATATTGATGTCTGTTCAAGCTTAGGTTTAGCCCTGAACCAGAAAAGCTCTTCACGTTCACAGAGTCCCTTTTCTGGCATTTTTTGGCTGAAGGTTTGAACGGTGCCACGCGCTCCTCTTCCTCATGGTCATCTTTACTGTCCCCACTGTCAAAGAGGTTCGATTCAAAATGCAGGAATCCGTTGTGGATTGGCGAGATGTGTTCCAAGCTGTCCGAGCTCACAGGCGAAAAGCCATTCTTGTCTGGATTCTGGATGTTTCTGAACACACCGTCATCAGCACCACGACTGACGGATTGGGGTGACTGACCGAGGCCGAGGCCAAACTCTGAGCTGTGCACGTGTGCCTTTGGTCGCCCGTGAAAGACCCTGTCTTGCAAGCTCATATCAGGCCTGCTCACCATAGCCGTCAGATCCTGAAGCCTCCTAAGTGGACTGTAGCTGGAGGATGATTCCCTTTGGCCGTATCCAAACGAGGACATGTGCTTTGCGCCATGCTGGAGCCCACAGGAAGTGACCTGCGGACACGGCAGGCCCGGGCGACATTCCGAGCCATCCTTGGCGCCCAATTTATACGACTGATTCATGTTGGCATGGCTTCGTCCTGCCAAAATAAAACACACTTTTAACATGTAAATAAAAAACACTTAAAACATAAAACAAAACAAGTGAACAGAAAGTCAAAGACCAATCAGGATCAACATTCAATTATTTCAATCAATTAACTAAATCTGTAGGGTTAATGTTGACATGACGTGGATAATTAGAAGCAATAGTGGTGATTTAACTTTGTTAGGAAAGCAAAGTCATCTTTTATACCACGGTTTCGATGGGTTTCATGTTCAGGTTTAATTAGGCATGCTCGAGGCGCCCTCGTTTAGGCCGTCATGTCTATCAGAGCAGACAAAAGACACCTTGAGAAACTAGATTCAATCAGAAAAGCCGACAAGCCAGCCCGGACATGTAACAGCACTCGGACATGTCTGAAGCATGCTATTTTTCTGCGAATAAACTGAATTAATCCAGATATTATAAGGCAGTGCGCTGCCATCCTGGTTAAGTATAGTGTATACAGGAAGCTAAAGCTGCACTAGTTTCCCCAATGCACAGAGCTTAAAAAGCCCCACGGCCGAGCTGGAACCTCGGCTCGATTTACTAACAAAAAGAACAATTTGTGACAAGGCTGGTAGGAAAAAGTGGCCGAAATCTTACCATTTACGGCTCGGTCAAGACAAAAGCATCCGGTATCCGTTCACAGGGGAAGGCGAGGAGTCACTTTTTGGCGATTTGTGAAAGCCGGATCTGCAGAAAGCGGCACTACTAATAACAACGTTAGGCCTGGACTCGGCTTTCATTTCTACTCTAGTAGCCTATCGCGCTTTACTCTTGAAAAAAAAAACAGAAATGTAGCGAGATTAATTCATTGGCGGTAGAAAATAAGAAGTCAGTGCCTCGCTTGCTTTCACCGAGCCATCTAGATGGTGCAAAACGTGAGCGGGTCGGAAGCACGTTTTGCATGGAAATGCATGGCTTGTTTTGATCGTGGCCCTGGTCATGTTAAAGCAAAAGCCTTGACTGCCTGGTGTGTGTGTGTGTGTGTGTGTGTGTACGTGAGTGTGTGTGTGCTGTGGTGAGAGAGGGAGAGAGAGAGAGAGAGAGAGAGAGAGAGAGACCGACCGGCAGTGCCACCCAACCCCCAGTCTACATACACAGGCTACAAAACGCTCCACAATACACACACCAGTGTATCCCGGGGAAAATTATCACCATCAGTAACAATTTAACTCTTCCTTCCGTCTAACTACCTGTGCTGTAACATAGTCACCGAGCAGGACGGTTGTCGAGGTTTCAAGGTTCTTAATGTTTTTTTTCTAAGCCCAAGACAAGGTTTCCTCGTTTCCAACAAAAAGACGTGCAGTTTAAACAACTTCCTCCATTTTAGACAGCCTAACGCCAAACGCTTCGGCCATAAACACCCAGCATTCGGGCTAATTCCACAGTGATAACCTCGTAATATGCTACCTTTTGATCAGAAACCGTGTTACGGTGCAGTGTGTGAATGATATAGCCATAGCAGCTTTAAACGCCATTTTGGACTTCAGTGAAAACAGGCCAATGTAATCTGTAAGGGTAACTACGATGTAGACTTTCACCACGGCCCAAAGAAGCAAACATGAATTTATTGTCATGTCAAGGAAATTATTTATTAATTAAGCTGATATATTTCGCTGTAGGCCATTTACAGGCTTTGTATTATTAGCCTATAAGTATACGAAAAAACGACCGTTTAACGGATTTCTTTTTTAAATCTGTCACGAGGAGCATTCAAGCATTTTGAATTTAAATTCTATGCACGCGCATTGAGTATCCTAACGTATTTAAGAGTTCCATCCGGGTATCTGCCTTCCATTTTTTGGTATTTATAGGCTACGTACACTAGTATTAAATAACAAATTAAATAAAATAAAACAAAACTTTCTGAGGGTTTTTGTCTCCGACTCGCCTGGAATATTTTCCTCTTCCCTAAAATGAAACCGAGGCACAACAACAATAAAAAGACAATTCATTAGCAAGTCTATTCATGTTAATGAAGCTAGCAGATATAAAGCGAAGGAAGCGAAACTGATCACTTTTCCATAACTGCCGGCAAATATTAAGTTGTTTACCTTAGGCAAGCATTTCTTTAGGTCTTGCTTTGGTGCAAGCTGGGTTGGTGTAGACAGAATTACTATAGGTCCTGATAAATCTTCTAGAAATGCATTGCCCTAGCTCTGGTTAAAATATAAACACTGCACTTTTATACAAATAAGTGAAGCACCATGTTATGTAGCATTATTTATTCATTTATATTTAGTAAAAGACTCATCAAGATCAGGTTCAAGGTGGATCTGGAGCCAATCCTGGGAATACCGGGCATGAGAAGGGAATACACCATGGCTGGGACACCAGTAAATCACTGGCCTAGTTACTACAATGCACCACAATGAAGCCATCATTGGTAAACATGTAATAAACATTCATTCCTTCATTTTTTAAATAAGTGCTTTATTGTGGTCAGGTTCAAATTGACTCCAGAGCCTATCCCGGGAATACCGGGTGTGAGACAGGAATACACCATGGATGGGATGCCAGTCAATCGCAAGGCTAGATCCCACAATGGACTATAATAACCCCATGGTGACATCATGTATAAATATGTAATAAACATTCCTTCATTCAACCTTAGTAAGCGCTGATCAGTGTCATGGTGGATCCGGATCCCATCCCGGGAATGCCGTGCACATCCGTAAAACCATCGATAACCAGAAGCAGCACTGCTTAAGTGATACTTGTTTATTTTTTTTGTCTGTTTTTTTTTAGCAGATTGGATGCTATTTGCTTGCACAACACGAAACAAAAAAGATTGAACCATGGCATTCCATCCAGATTTGGATAAACATGAATATTTTTTGTATGGAACAGGAACACTACAGGATATAGTAAGCTATCAACTCACAGTCACATTTACAAAATAAGTTTGTAAAGCATTACACTGATTCATCGCACCACAAACAAACAAACAAACAAACAAAAATAATAAATTCCAATATTCTTCAAAGGTCACTCGACAGTACCGGAAAAAGGGCATTACATTTTTCATAAATACAAACAAAAGATAGTTCATACCAAAGACAATAGCACAAATCACGTAACACGTTAGAAAGTAAGGATAAATATGCACGTGATATTGATTCATTATCGTTTTGAGTGCGGAATGAAAATCGCTACAGAACGGCGAAGACTCGAGCGGTCACGTTATCAAAAGTTAAGTAACAAGATTAAAAACAACACAAAAGTGATTCTTTTTTTCCTATACATTTGCTTGTGTGAATACTATTGGCCCAAAAATGTCTAATATAATACATACTGTGTTATTGTTTCACAAGACTACTATCATGCACATCTGTACAGTAGGCTAATAATACAATTGTAAAGGAGCAAGAAGCAGTAATTTTTGGGATTTGCTTGTCTGTCCTGGACAGGACGTAGAAAGGAAAAGTCTGCGTTATCTGCGTCTGCCATGACCGTATATCCACCTAATCACGACATAACTCTCCACAAACTCATTTTCCTCACGGTTACATTTCAATGATGAAATGAAACAGAAATCTACTTATTGCTCCTTTACGAGTGTGAGAGAATGATTAATGCTCTTTGGATAGAGATAATACGAAAATGATCATGACAATGTAACACTTTCACATACATAATAAGTGTTAAGCCTAAGTATCAAAATTCTGCCTTTCTGCCTGCTTCGTGGATAAAGACGGTTGGTTTCATCCTTTCCTAATAAATACAAAAGCCTGCTCTCATTCGCTAGTGTTTTTCTCTTTAACCGTGGCTTCGCAAAGTGCCCGTTTCTGCATCAGCGTGTAAGGGAAGGGCGCACCATTGCAGGCGCTATAGTCCAGTTTGTTGAGTTTGGCCAACGTCTTGATGCTGCCTGGAGGCCTTCCGGGGCTGACCTTGTAGCCAGCAGCTTTGGTTGTCCCTAGCGGCCTCCCTGGGCTTGTTTTGAACCCGGCTGCTCTCGTGGTGCCGGGCGGCCGTCCTGTGCTTGTCCGATACCCAGCCGACTTGGTGGTACCCGCAGGTCTACCGCGCCTTCCAGTCTTCCCAAGTCCCTTCTTCTTCTTGGAGCCTTCAGGTGCCTCAGCTGCCCTCATGCGCACAGCCTGCGGCAGAAAGTCGCTCGTGGAGTCCTGCATCTGGCATGACATTGGCTTGATCATGCTCTGAGGCAATGGGGGCAAGTTGGGTATGGGCAGCTGGAGTGGCGGAGGCGGGCCGGACGGGTAGAATTTGCCCGACTGTGAGGCGCACAACTCGAAATGGTTGCTCGAGTGCTGACCATCTTCGGCTAGGCCGCCCAAGCCATAGTCGTTGTTGCTGCTAGCTACTTGATGCATCATTTTTCTGTGAAAATAAACGAAGAACATGGTTGTCAGTCAGGACACCAAGCAGTGTCTTTGTAATAGTTGTTTTTATTTTTCCCCTTTCAAGATAATCAGAATTTGAAATCATAGTATTGTATTTCCATGATGTGACCCTGGATATTTATTTTGCAAAATTGGTTTGTATAAAAATACTCAAATAGACTCTGATACATATGGAGATTCAAACCCCTTTAAGAACTATATCTAATATCTAAAATATCTAATATCTGGACTTTAAACTGTACTCTTCGTTGTCTGTGGTATTCTCACAACTGTACATCTTTCATACCTTTTACCTGGACAGGTGCATGCAGCGTGCCTTTAAATGTTTTTTAAGCTACACTACATTCACACTACCATGTAAAAGATTCACACTAGAGTTAAGTACAAATGATATTCCTAGTGTTGAAAAGGTACGGTTTAGCGACCTTTTTGTAAAACCGCATATACTTCCGTACTAACTAGTACGCCAAGTCGCCATGGCGACGTCTAACCTTGCGCACTTCCATACTAAACAGTATGTTCGAACAGAACGCTACAATGGGTCGCCAAAGCTAGGTTAAAAAAAACAACGCATACTAACGTACTAAAGAGTATGTCCGGCTAGTACGCCTCTATACAGGTGTAGAATTTTCGCATACTACTCAGTAAGGTAGGGTAGTGCTCGGGGTTCGTACGTAGGCCTTGACTGTAGGCTGAAAACAGACATGCACTTGTATACAAAACGTACAAAGACCGACGAAGAACAACCTTTTCAAATGTCATCGGGGTGTTTTCTTTTATTGCTCCGTGGTTATGGAGTGTTTCGCTGAGGGAAAAAATTAGCATTAAGACCATAATCATAGAAACAATGCACATAAAATATGTATACGGCGACAAAGCCGTTACTTTACCTCATTTGTGCGCGGATCTCGGGCTGCAAAGGGTTAAATATGAAACAAATAGATCTTCCATCCTTGAAACCAAAGCATATTTCTAGTTAAGAAAAAACGGGAACATTTAGGAAGCCTTACGGTGCCGTCTGAATGGCGGATTGCAGTTATTACGCTTTGATGAAGAAGGTATTTTTATCCTCCAGCGTTGAGGCTTAAATCTGTAGGACAGCCATTTTAACTAAGAAAAAAAAGTACAATATTCAGAGACGGGCTCGACGCGCATGCGCAGACTGGTGAAAGGAAATCACACAGGAGTGTAGCACATGTGTAATGTATACGGTTATTCTACACCTCTCAGAAAAATACACGCACACGGATCACCCCGCACACATAAAGTCTCTAGAAACTATATAAAGTATATATACACTATATATACTGTTTATAAAAAAACACTTTTAGTGTTTAGTGGGAAAATGTAGGCTGATCCTACGGTTTTTTTGTGCTTAAATCCTCATCATATATTCCTATATGCTTAATGAATGAACACTTCATTTCTAAATTAATTCATTCAAGACCCTCTTTTCCTTCCATATTTATTAAATGCACAAAAATGCAGCTAGTCAGTCAGTCATTTTCTATACCGCTTATTCCCAGTTACGGGGTCACGGGGGAGCCGGTGCCCAGTCGGCAACT
>JANCOA010000011.1:13137365-13152592 GCA_024363135.1 Leptodoras oyakawai | reverse complement strand
AGACAAAATTCTGTTTTATGTTAAATTGAAGTTAGGTCCATGTGTTTGAAATCTCTTTTATCTTTATATAATATTTGTAAATATAATAGTACTGGGATGTGAATGCCAACTCAATATAATAAGATTTAATGAACTGTACAAATAGCTAACTTTTTGGATGATCTGTCTTTTTTTTCCTCTATCAAAGGCAGTTCTATACACAAACTCTCAAACTTCAAGGGCATAAACAACAGAAATCTCATTAAGTTGTGAAATGTTAGCCTGTAAACTCATTAGCAAAAAAGTTTGGGGAAAAAAAAGTAAAACATATCTGCCATAGCAAAAAAAAAAAAAAGGAACACTAATTAACCTTTAGCGCTTTTCGTCCCTGTGCGCTGTAAGGGACGTCACCACTGTACAGGCTGTTGCGCCATTTAACGTTTGATTTTCCAAAATTTCCAAATCACCCTGCGTTTTTTTTCCTCCCCAGCTTATTTGGTCTGACTGTGATCTTCGTAATTAGCGATACAAGCTTGTCCAAACAAACTGGTGTGTAACAGTTCATCAGTGACAGCAGCGGTCAGTTTTGGATAGACCGCTTCGCTTATGGGCTGGATGAGTTGCCATGGCAATGGCATGGTTCTGACAGCTACAGTAAAGTGTTTGGACCAAATGGACGTTTGAACTGCTATAATTTATACACAAAAGACTCAAGTAGCACTCTTGCTTGTCTTTTAGTCAAAGTGCATTGTCCTTTTTGATAATTGCGTTCAAAATACATTGCAGCAGTGATGACTCATATATTTTATATCCATTTATTAAATAAAAAAAAGACGTAGCAGAAAAAAAAGAGCACTGATTGATCATAACCAATGAGGACCGTTATTTGTGGTGTGTGCGCGTTTATTTCTGTGTGGCTGAGTCATTTAATTATCTTTTCTTTTTTTAATGAATATGCAGGCACGTTTTTGTGGGTCTGTCTTTAAGGAGTGCGTAGTGTGTGTGTTGGGGACAGAAGACGACTCATGCATGTTTCATTACGATGGGCTCATCACCTCGGTGATGCCAGCCTGTACCCCCGTCACTCACTAACTGGAACGGATCATTACTCTCTCTCTCTCCTGCTACTCTCTCAGTCGCTCACTCTAACACACACTCACACATACGGACCCGTCTGCGCTCCGCTGGGCGGCTGTGAGTGTGTTTCTAATTAGCACCTGAGAGAGAGGCGGAGTCATTAATATGCAGCGCAGAGGTCACACTGCTCTGCCGTTGCCATAACGACAGCATGGATATGAAGTCAGGCTTCATATTTTAACATATTAATACTCTGAAAGAGAGCAGCAGTTTATTTAATTTGGAGAAGAGCACGCACATGAACCCTATCAGGATCAGGACGGTAGAATTCACCCTGACTTACGCCGTCATCAAGATGGAGTCTGAGGTATTGATTTATACCCCACTGTACTGCAGAGAGAGATAGATAAATACACACAACACATGGGTTGTGCCTCAAAATAAAAAAATAATAAAAAAAAGATGGATTTTTGCTTTTGGTGCAGTGTAGACGCATAGATGTCCTGAAGAGAAACATGCATTCACATTAACACCATCTTAAGACGCATCTGCCACTTTGGAGGATTGCTCAATGAGGCTTGAATAGCTGGAGGCCAAAAAAAATCAATGTTCACGTGGTAGTCAGGAAGAACTAAAACGTGCAGTTGTTAAGGGCAAAAAGTCTTTAACGCTTTCTGAGGGCTGAAGATGGAGGACGATTCACTGAATTTGAGTCTCATTTTAATTTGCTTTTCCCTGTTGTCCATATTGTTTTACATTTACATTTACATTTAGGAATTCAGCAGGCGCCCTTATCCAGAGCGACTTACAAAAAGTGCTTTAAGGTCACCATTAACAAATATATTCCGATACTCGCTCAGATGTCCATTAAGAGTACAATCAGGTTTGAATTTTTTTTTTTTTTTTTAATGAAGAGGATATCTAGTTTAGGAATCTGTGGAAAAGAAAAGTTCTAAGACGTCGTTTATAGCTGGACAGAGATTCGGCTGTTCTGACACTCAGAGGAAGCTCACTCTACCACCTCGGTGCCAGAACGGAGAAGAGTCGTGAGGAGTGTTTGTTCATGGTAGATGGTGGAACCAGTCGGGCGGTGCTGGAGGACTGAACGAGGTGCTGTGCGAGGGGTGATAAGTACATTGAGGTATGTGAGTGCAGGTCCAGTTTTTCCCTTGTAGGCAAGGGACGGGGTTTTGAACTGGATGCGGGCGGCTATTGGAAGACAGTGGAGGGAGCGGAGTAAGGGGGTAGTGTGTGAGAACTTGGGGAGGTTGAAGACAAGACGTGCAGCTGCGTTCTGGATGAGCTTTAGTGGTCGGATAGTTCTGAGGGAGACCTGAAAGGAGTGAGTTGCAGTAGTATTTGTATGGCTTGAGTGGTGAGAAATGGTCGGATCCTCCTAATGTTTGTTGTCGATGCTTGCACCGAGGTTGCGAGCTGTTGTGGAGGGTAGCAGAGGTATGTTGTCCAGAGAGAAAGTCAAATCTTCTAAGCGTTAGAATTCTGACCACGCAGAACAGATGATTCATGGTCCTAATACAACTTTTTGATATGCAGTCAATCCTAATGCTCAATATGAGCTTGTGCATTGCCCAGCCTTTAAACAAATTAGAGGTTATTGTGGATCGGTCTTATATTTTTGAGACCCCTTTGTTTAAAATGTAATCGTGGCCATCAGAGTGGGTGCTGGAAAATGCTGTGTCAGGTACGGCAGAAGTTTCTAATCCATTTCATTCAGACAACTCAAACTCTTCGGAAATAAAATACTCATAAATAACCATACATTCTATTTACATAATATTTGCCTATGTAAAGCAGAAAAGAACAGGCTTCATTTGTTGTCCAGGGTAGAGTTTAAATACCATGGTTCTTCTGTTTAGCGCTTTATCATGGCAGCACAAAAAAGCTGTGTCACTGTAAAGACAGGCTGATGAGCGGATTTGTGATTTGGCATTTAAGGCTGGGTTTCGCCTGTGACAATTCCTGATGTTCATCAACCTCAGACCCTGAAGTAATGGAAACGTTGCCTGCCTTGATTTGTTTGTGTCTAAAATGAGTTTATATATATATTCTTCCCTTTCTCTGGTTTTCCTTTGTTTGTTTGTTTGTTTGTTTGTTTGTGTCTTTCTTTCTTTCTAACTTTTTTCTTTTTTTTTCTTCTTCTTTTGTTCTCCTCTTTCTTTTCTTTCGTTCATTTTCTTCTTTCTGTCTTTCATGTCTAATGTCAATAAACCTTGTGTTCTGGGAGATGGGTTGGCTTGCTTTATGGAATGCCTGAACTTGTGGACCCCTCTAGCAAACCCATAGACCTTGCTGTTCACCTAACGGTTTTAGTCAGAAACTATATAGTATTGATGATAATGCGTCCATGACAATGCAAAATTGAGCATGCATATGGAAAACTGTACCTTGTGCTGTTGGTTGTGAGTGTTGATCTTCTTCATCAGTATGTTTAAGGATGTGTACATTACATTAAATTGAATTGAAAAGCGGCCAGCCTAACAAGTGATAGAGCAATGAGTGTAGATCTATAGAAGTGTAGATCAATAATCTGTAGAAAGAACACCTTCTAGTCTTTTAATAGTTGCTTATTCAAATTTTCTAAACATTCTGTCATTGTCTGTGCGCAGGTGAGTTGTGGGTGATGACGTCCTATGAAGCTTTGCACTGGAGCTGATGTTCCCGATCAGCGGAGGACTCCGGAGCCAAGGCTGGGCGACTCCGGAGCGGACTGAGGAACTGCAGAGACCCGCTCCTGTATCGGGAATCCACTCTGATCACCTCGATCCCATCCTCCCTCCCTTTGCAATCCCTGCAAACTCCTCTGTCAGGCTTACCCCTGAGCCATATCAGTGCAGTTATCATGTCCAGCCGAAGGAAGTCCTTCACTCCCTGCATGGTCTCTGTTAGTGACGTGGAAATGGGTGGCCCTATGGAAATGGATATGTTGGATGATGAATTGGTGGAGGACAGACCTTCCTCTCAGCACACTTCATTAAATATGCATCAAGAATCAAGGCAGTGTGTAACTGAGGAGAATGAGGAGGGCCATGTGGAAGGACCAGCAGAGAAGATGGAAGAGAAGTCCTCCACCTTCCAGAAACAACAGAGTAGGGGCTACCAGTGTAAGTACTGCTCGTTCTTGACCCAGAATCTCAGCGACTTCAAAGAGCATGTGTACTCCACACACCCCAATGTCATTCTGAACCCCCTGTACCTGTGTGCTGTCTGCAACTTCAGCACCAAGAAGTTTGACTCACTTACAGAACACAATGAAACAGAGCATCCAGGTGAGAGCAATTTCAAGTTCAAGCGGCTCAAACTTGACAGTCAGACCATCCTAGAGCAAACCATTGAGAATGAGGATGACACAAATTCTCCAGAATCTAAGCTTATGCAAGATGACGATGCCTTTGAATTTTTACCGTCATTCCCATCAACCATACAGGATGTTGAAAATGCAGCCTTTAATGGAAATGAGGTCATGAGTAATTTAGATCATCTGCTGTTAAAGGATCAGATCACAGCAGTGAATGTAAATGGAACAATCATCATCCCTGAGCCCATGATGCTAGAGGGGCTCTCCCATGTCATGCCTCTTCTGCAGCGCCCCCCGAACCTGAGCTCCATTCCAACAGTTGCCGTTCCTCTGAATACAAGCAAGTACAATCCATTATTGGACACAAACACTACACTCATCACATCCTTCAACAAGTTCCCCTATCCAACACATGCAGAACTCTCCTGGCTCACTGCTGCTTCCAAGCACCCTGAAGAGCAGATCAAAGTGTGGTTCACTACCCAGCGGCTCAAACAGGGCATCACCTGGTCACCAGAAGAAGTGGAAGAAGCCCGCAAGAAGATGTTTAATGGCTGCATGCCTCCTGCTCACCACACATTCACCGTTTTGCCTATGGCTGTGAGTGAAAAAGTTGCCACCAGCCAGTCTGTTGCACCAGCAGTGTCCTGCCATGTTACCGGACAGTCCAGCCTGTCACCTGCTACAGCGGCAAATGGAACTTCTGGTGCCTGTGCGACTGTCACTGTGACAACAGTTACTAATATGCATAATCTCAAGCGTCCTTTGGGAACATCAGCGTTGGCCCAGGATGTAAAGCGCCCGATGATTCCCACAGACGAACTCAAAGAAAAGTTACGTATGGCACCTCCACCAGTGCCTCCCCTAGAGAGACTAGCCATGGCTCCTCCTCCTGTACCCCCAGACAGTAAGAGATCCATGCTCCCACCTTTGATTGCAACAGACATGAAACGACCTGTTGTTGCCCCTTATGCTTTGCACAAAGGGAAATCGCCAATGGTATTTCCGCTGGCACCCTCTAAAGAAAAGATACCCATGCCCCCCCCTCCCCTGTTACCCAGAGATAGACTACCTATGGTTCCCCTAGTCTCAACTGATCTAAAGAGGTCTACAGTTCCCCAGCAAATGAGAAATCAAGCTCCTGCTGTTTCGGTCATTTCTAAAGACAAATTGTCATCTTTACCTAGTGATATAAGCTTACCCTTGGTGCCCCCATTGGTGACTAGTCAATTGAAGAGACCACCAATCATTCAGACTGCACGGGCCCCAACTGTTGCCCCAAACTTGATCCCCACTTTCTCTCTGGAGAGTAAACCACTAGAGCTGTCAGTGGAGCAAAAGCCCACAAGCTCAGAGAGTCGACCCACAGAGAGTCAGAATGGCAATAATAGAGTCCCCTGTGGGGATGGTAAAAAATGGTTTTCTAATCAGAGTGCACTGGCCCATAATGGTTTACAGCACGTAAATAATAACTTTGCTCCAAAGGAGCGTCCGAAAGCAGTCCCAACCCAGTTCCCTCTCCTGGAAAGGCTGAAGGGGAAAACTGCTGAGCAGCTAAAAGTTTTAGAAGAGAGTTTTCAGAGGAATAGTTTCCCATCACACAATGAGGTTGACCACATTGCAATCACCACAAGACTCTCCAGAGAGGAGATTGACAGCTGGTTCTCAGAAAGAAGAGCCCTTCGAGACAACTTAGAAAAAGCCCTCCTAAATTCCATGGGGTCCAAGAGGACTGACATTGCAGAGAGAAGATCAGTTTCACAGCACCAGCATGCTTTGCTTAATGGAGTTTACAAGCAAGGTGGACTACCCATGTGCCCTCTGCCTCCCATCATTGCCCCCACCTCATCATCTGTGCCTATGGATAGGAAGTCCCTTAACCTCCTTAAAGATGTCTTTAACCAAACACGGTGGCCTTCACCAGAAGAATATAGTTATCTGGAGGCACAGACAGGTTTGGCTCGTACTGACCTTGTCAGATGGTTTAAAGACAGCCGTCTGGCTCTGCGCAGTGGAACTGTCGAGTGGAAAGAGCTGTTCCACAAGCTGAGTGGCAGCGAGTCGAATGGGCGGCTGATCTCAGATCAGTCCTGCAATGTAACTCCGCCAAGCCAGGAACGGAAGACTCCTACAGCAGAGTGCACCAAACTAAGCAGCCAAGAGATCAAAGAGTGGTTCAACAACTCACTGGGCCAGCGTGGGCCTGAAGTGGGGAGGAACGGAGGTCAGAATGGTGGCAGCGGGGAGAAGTGTGGAGGCTGGATGGAAGAAGCAGTGGGGACTAAAATGGCATCGCGAGAGCTGGTCTCAGACATGGATTAGGGCACAAGAATAGGAGAACAGGGTAAGTTTGGTCAAATTTTCTTATGCTTTCCTGCTCTGGCGATTATACAGACCGTGGGGACACAATAGACCACTCCTCATCAAAGGATTTGGCTGTTGCCATAGAGATTTGGAATAGAGGACTGGAGCCCAGGTTGGGCTCTTTGATGTTGCTCCGTTAAGAAAAACAAAGCTGTGCAGCAGGGAATTGAGACATACTGAGATGTTGCTATGCAAATAATGCAGACCTGATGGTTAACTACAGTATACTATCAGAGGCATAGACGAGCCATCACAGAAAAGTAGAAACAGATTTTGTAGTTTCTTTGTCCTTTGTCCCTTGAAAGTTTATTCACTACAAAGTTTGCATTTGGCTTGCAGGTGGCATGTTGATTTTCCTTTGTTTTGTCACAGAATTGGAATTTGTCCAGCTCATGGGTAACCTGGAGCCTGTTACTTTATACCTTCACTTACTATGTTATTTTTAAGATTTAATATCCCATGATTTCTGTCTCTTAAAATACTATGCTCATGTTCATATGCAATGTTATCTTACATTGTCTAGATAAGTTCAAAGGTAGCATTATAATTTAATAAATGGATACTGTCTGTATTCTCAAATGCCATCCAGGTGTTCTGGCTAAAAGGTTTCTAAAAGTAGGAAGCCTGAATTAGTACATTTGGAAGTTTTGAGGTTCCTTTAAGAAATTGTAGAGCATGACATGGGCAAGTGTTTTTAGAGTTGCTCAAAGGCATAGCTCTTGTTATTCAGATGTTATTGACATTTCGGTAGAAAAAAGCACATTTTTGTGTAATTATGAATATAAATATAAATATAAATAAAAAAGAAGACCAGAGCTAAGATGTCAAACTCAGCATAATAGTTGGTGGCAGTGTAATTTCAAACTCTTTTGATGATCCAATTACTTCTTAATGTGGTGGAGTAACTAAAGTCTCCCGAGCAGCTTGAGTTTGTTCATACAGGTAACACAAGAGTCAGCATGAAATTCCTTTTGGGGTTCATCAGCAGTCTGGTGTAGTCAGTAACTCAGACTGTCAGAGTGCTAATGATGGCTTTGTTCCAATTCTCCACAGGTAGGAACTGCTGCCGCTGTCATTTTGCACAGAAATGGATGAAAAGAAAAGAAAAGAAAAGAAAAGAAGAACTACAAGAGAGGTCTACTCTGAGATGTATTTTTGGAACCAATGATTTTGCTCTTGCCCTTTTTCCACTGCACCAGCTAGCTCACGGCACCAGACAGAAGCAGAAGGAGTCTGGTCACAACATGGAGTCCTGATCTGTAGCGGTCATTCTGAAACACTACTGGGTGATTCATGTGGATTGAAGCAGTGAGGGACAAGGTGAATGCTTGGAGGAGATCAAGACCATTGAGTGCCAAAGCTGGATTTGCTGCATAACTACACTTTACGAAAAAGGTTCTTGTAAATATTTTTTGTCTGTACTGCTACAGGTTTGTACAATTTTGCCGGAAATTTTTGTTACATTTTATAATGGGAGCAAGTGGCCCCCAGATTTTGCTCTAGCTGGTCTTTTCAGTGGACATGTTCTACATTTTTTTGTAAAAACACAGTGCACCACTACAGGCATTGGCAATATATCAAATGGACATTCAATACAGTTTGTCTTTGGAGGGACTTCTTCAATCTTCAAATCAGTGCATTTACTGACTTTTTCAAGGTGCTGTTAAACTTTCTGGATATTACATGCCATTGCTTTTGCTATATTTACAGTTCTTACAGTGTGATATTTTGCAAACAACAGTTAAAAAAAAAAAGGAAAATCACTTTGCTGTTAAACACACCAATGGACAAATCTGCAAATCTGTTTTGTCCTGTACAGGAATAAAACACTCTCAGTCGCCAGCATTTATATGTGATAGTTCAACTACAACTGTAGAAACAATTAACCCGGTACCAGATACACGTTCCATATTTACTGCTTCTGTAATGTCAGCATCACATATATTAGAAATACTGTACTTATAAAAAGGTCCTGCTTACTACTCTCCAAAAGACAGATGTTGTCTGCTGTAATCCAATAAAACACAGCCTACCTAAAAGAAAAAGGTTGTTTTGTAGAAGTGGTACCTCTTTGAACTGAATGCTGTGAATGTAATGAGATGTGAGATCTGAAATCCTCAGGCTGTTTTTTAAGGGCATCACAAGCTAGCTGAGGTGTATTGGAACCATGGAACTATACAGAGATGTGGGTTCCCAGGAAAGGAGAAGGATTGAGAAACTTTAATATCTAATGTTGCTGATTAATTGTGATTTGCATTATCTTGTCTAGGGGTCTTCAGCTGATGGACCACAATCTGGATGTGGACCCAGAACAGTATTTCAGTGGATTGAATCAAATACTGGAACAGAGCTGATAAATATTTCAAAACTGCTTACGGTTCACTGATACAAGTTTTCTAAGGTACCTCATTGGACCAGAGATTAGCCGCAGTGTTCGAAACATCAGCTCAGGAAGCGAGCGTTTTCATAGACTAGAGACTTTTTCCATTTTATTTACCTTTTGTGGTCTGATTAAGGAAAAAGAAAAGCTGAGGATGAAAACAGAATGTTTAAAAAAGACTGAGACTGTTTATTTTCTCGCCACCAAATTCAAAATGGAAGTCTTTCATGGCACTGGTCAGAAGTGGAAGAACACGGAGTGCTATTGTGAAATAAAGCATAACCGCTTTAAATGAGCTTATTCATAGCCACAAGCATTAAAATGCAATTGTTGTCAGCATTCAGTTGGATTATTTGCTTATCTGGACTTTTTTATGTAAGAATGTAGCTGCACCTTTATGCATTTTAAATATATCTGCTGATAGGGCTCAGTTTTGATATTTGTTGCATGAAGTGCATTTTAAAATTAGCACACAAATGACAATTTCCATATAATAATGGAATGTTTCTGCTTTGCTCCCTGGGTTGCTTCTAGTCTGCATAGATGGCTGTGTGGATTGAGTAACCTCCTGAGACATTGTTGGCACTGGATGAGCTTTTTCTTAATATTTCTTAATATAAAATACAACCAATCAGCCATAACATGAAAACCACTGAAAGGTGAAGAGAAGAACAATCAGTTCTTGACGTTGATTAGAAGTTCTTGAAGTGTTAAAAGCAGGAAAAATGTGCTGAGTGACTTTGACAAGGACCCAAATGTGACGGCTAGACGAGTGGGTCAGAGCATCGACAAAATGGCAGGTCTTGTGGGATGTTCCAGAATGCTCTAGTTAGTACCTACTAAAAGTGGTCCAATTAGGGACAACCAGTGAACAGGCAACAGTGTGATGGACAGCCAAGGCTCATTGATGTGCATGGGAAGTGGAGGCTGGCCTGTCCGTTCCGATCCCACAGAAGACCTACTGTAGCACAGATTGCTGAAAAAGTTAATGCTGGTTATGATAGAAAGGTGTCAGAACACACAGCGCATCACAGCGTGCTGTCTATCTGCAGACCACTCAGTGTGCCCATGCTGACTCCTGTATACCACTCAAAGCTCCTACAATGGACACATGAGCATCAGAACAATGGACCAATGGACAAAGGTGGCCTGATCCGAGGAATCTAAATTTCTTTTACATCATGTGTGTGTCACTTGATGAAAAGATGGCACCAGGATGCACTATATTAAGAAGGCAAGCTGATTGATGCAGTGCTGCTCTGGGCTAGGACCTTACTTTGGCATGAACATGACAAATGGTTCAAGGTGTGTTAGCTTGTCCTCCAAATTCTCCAGATTTCAATCCAATTGAGCATCAGTGGGATGTGCTGGACAAGCAAGTCAGAACCATGGAGGCCCTAGCTCACAACTTATAGAACTTAAAGGATCTGCTGCCAATGTCTTGGTGCCAGATACCACAGCACTGCTTCAGAGGTCTTTTGGAGTCCGTGTCTCAATGGGTCAGAGATATTTTGGAGGCACAAATGGGACCTACACAATATTAGGCAGGTGGTTTTCATGGTGGTAATGGCTGATTGGGATGTGTGTTACAGATTAACTGTCTTAATTCTGATCATCTAACTCTAAAAGCATTATTTGATATATCTGACTTGGGAAAACCTGACATTTGATTGCATTTGATGCGTTTTAAACAAGGTCCAACGTCTCAGATTATCTCTGACTTTTATCAGCAGGTGTTGACGTCATGGGAAAACTTGTGTATAGCTATGGTTGTGACATGCCTCTTGAGTATTTCACTAAAAAATGGAAAATAAAATATGTAAATGGGAACAAAATGAGACTATCGTGCCTGGCAGACATTAAGGTTGGCACAAGAGTAAAAATTGATTTTGAATGTCAAATTCCCATAGAGTTTTTGACTTGGCCTGAAAAAGCAGCCCTTGAATATCCTAGTGGTATGAGAGGGGTTACTGGGGCAGAATACAGATACCAAACAGTGGGAGGAATTTTTTTTTTTTTTGCGGATTTACAGTGTGGTACAGAGAGTAACAGTGCAGCTGGTGCCAGAATCCCAGCTTATCCTGAGTGCATTGCTTAATGCTTTATGGAAGAGCCAGTCCCTGTTTCGCAGTGCTCACACTCTGCATGCTGGAAGGGGTTTTTGGGAAGCACTCCACAATCTTCTTTATCAGAATGATCAGAGAACTCAATGAAACAATAGCTCAGTGTCCTCCATCTGCTTTGGGGTGTGTGTTTGTATGTGTGTGTGTTTGTGTGTGCGTGTGTGTGTGAGCGTGTGAGCAAGAGAAAGAATTCCTGCCCCCACACAGACCTTCACACAGATGAATCCACTGCAGTTTCTTTCTCAAAACACACTCAGAAGACGTCGGTATCCATCTCTTGTCTGTAAATGTGATTCTAATTAGAGTTATTGAATACATACATACATTCATACTCTATTCTTTTGCCTAATTTCCCAAATAATTGTCTGTAGTGCTGCTTTTTAAAGAGCATCTGAATGAAGGATCAGGTTTTATAACCGGCCCATTTTGGCACTGACCCTTTTACTAAGCTGATGAAAGTGAGCCTTTATATATAGAAAACGCATTTAGGCAGGACATTTAATCAAACTGCTTTCCTTTGCTTATCTGCTTATTGAAGGAACACTGTATCACTGAACCCTAATTCTGAATCCACATGAGCCAATTATGTGGTTGTAGCTTCAAATCTCAGGCAGTATGTTGTAGTGTTTGATATTTTAATTAACCTTGAGAGCTCCCTGGGGTCGTAGAACCAAAACCGTGTCTCTTTTGAGGCGTGCATCTCAAAAGTGAGGCCCGGGACCCCAAAGGGGCCCTCATTTAAAAAAAAAAAAAAGTAAGTTGTATTTGTATTTATTTGTTTTAGTTCTTAGATTTATTCGCTTCCTTGACCTTGAATTGAAAGGGCTTAATTCACACTATAATAAAAAATGACTATAAATAATGTCAATACACTAATATTTTTAAGCGGTTAAAGCTGCAACAATTGGGTGTAATGATTTTGAGACCGCATCCCCTAGAGGTTCAGCTATAGCTGGTATAAATTCTATTTATACAGCTTGTTAATAACACTTCCTAACTAAACTGGATGAAAGCCAGGTCAAAGCAGCTGCTTTCTTTTAGCCAATCGTGTAAACTTGACATCCCGTTTACTCAGGGGTAATTTATAAAACGTGTGGGAGCAAGATATCAGAGAAAGGTTCGAGACTCAGCTGTAATGCATTTCACTAACAGTCAGAGCATTGTGTTGTAGACATACGTTTATTTAAAATTCTGATTTCTTTTAAAAAAAAAAAAAAGTGAGACATATTTGTCACTTGTGCTTGCAACCTCTGCATTTAACCCATCCGTGCAGTGAGACACACTAGTGAACACACACGCCTGGAGCGGTGGGCAGCCCTAGCCACAGCGCCCGGGGAGCCAATGGGGGTTAGGTGCCTTGCTCAAGGGCACTTCAGCCAAGCCCTGTCAGTCACGGGAATCAAACCTGGGACCTTCCGATCACGGACCATGACTGCCCCCCACCAGACCATGACTGCCCCACAGGTTACTACTTGTTTAAAAATAAATAAATAGATAAATAAATAAATAAGGAAAGGCAAATGGCAATTCCATGCAAATGACGCCATTAAAAAAAAAAACGTGCAAAATCAGGGTATATATTTAAGCCATTCCTGTAGGTGTTGCTTTTGTTTCCTGTTTCAGGTGGCTCATATGATGTGAGCTCTACACTCTGAGCATTTCTCCACAGATTACATTTTTCTGTCAATTCTGAAAATATGAGGTCAGTAATGGATTTTTTTTTTGTCTATTGAAAAATGTTACAATTCAATATTATCACCTTCAAAATATGATTCTTGTGAATGCACACAGCGTGCCCAGTGCCATTGTTGATAGCAGTGCTTGAAATGTTCAACTGTGAAGGTTTTCAGAGTCTCACAGTCTCGGTCGCGGCTCTATGGATGTTCATTACTCTGCCTAAGTAGTGGCCTTTCAAATATGTTTTCATCTTTAGGAATAAGAAGAAATCTCAGGGAAGCGAGTCAGGGCTATAGGGTGGATGTGGAATGACTGGAATGTTTTTTTCAGCCAAAAATACTCTCACAGCCAGTGAAGTGTGACTTGGTGTGTTGTCGTTGTGGAGGATCCATGAAGAGGCGATCTGACAGCGCACTCGCATAAGCCCTTTCCTTCAAACGTCCTAAAACTCCAAACTAAAGTGTTCCATTTACTGTTTGTCCTTCTGGTATGAATTCTTTATGGACGCTCCCTTGAGGACCATGAACAGTAGCTATTTTTGATTTGCTTATGCGACCTTTCTTTGGGCGAGGTGATGTTGTCTTTTTGTCTCAGGATCATACTCGAACACCTACACTTTATTTCCTGTGATCACTGTGTTCAGGAAATTTGTCTTTCTTGTTTAATAATCCAACATTTTGTGGATAGTGCACGCTGTACTTTCTGATCAGCTGACAAGTTCTTCCTCATCCTGAACTCCTGTGTGACTCACGATTTCATGAGCGATGGTTTTGGCGAGTGCTTACTCATGTCTGAACAAACATCTGGGCACCGCAAAGGCTGGAATGCAACTGAAACGGGTCATACCGTTTATCTGAGATCTCGCTCTAAATGACCTTGAACCACCATCGCCATGCGTAAGCCCTGTGGAGTGTGGGAGTTCCATTCTCATTACTTTCTGGACAAATGTCCTCCATTTCGTAGGTGACCCACTTTTTTAACTGTTTATATATATGTATCTAATGTTGTGGAACATTGCTGAAATATTTTCCTGTTTTCTCTTATACTAGCTATCAACAGCCATTAGCACAGCAACCTCGCTTCCTTTTCTTTTCTAGCAGTTATTAAATGGGGGGAAAAATTGCATTGAAATGTAGTAGAGAAACAGGAAAGGAAACACACTGGCTGTTATTGAAGAGTAGATATTCAGCTTTCATTCAAGGGGTTTTAACAAAATATATCGCACTAACCATTTAGGAATTGGAGTCATTTTTAAACAGTCCCTATTTTTACAAGTTCAAAAGTAATTGGACAATTGACTGATAAGAGGTTTAATTTCCAGGTATGGCCAGTTTCATCATTATGTCATGACACATTAAGGAGATAAAAGGTCTGGAATTGTGTCCAAGTGTTGAATTTGCATTTGGTAGCTATTCATTGGAACATTATGACCACGTCCTTTTCTCTACACTCATTGTCCATTTTCTCAGTTCCACTCACCATATACAGTGCCTTGCTAAAGTATTCATAGCCCTTGAACATTTCCACATTTTTTCACATTACACCCACAAACTGAAATGTATTTTATTGGGACTTGATGTGATAAACCCACACAAAGCAGCCAGTAATTGTGAAGTTCTCTGAAAAAAAGCCCAAGCTCAGTCAGATTGGATGGAAAGCGTCTGTGAACAGCAATGTTCAAGTCTTGCCACAGATTTTCAATGGGATTTAGGTCTGGACTTTGACTGGGCCATTCTAACACATGAATGTGAGAATAATTTACACACAGGTGGACTCTTATTTACTAATTAGGTGACGTCTAAAGGCAGTTGGTCACACTGGATTTTATTTAGGGCTATCAGAGTACAGGGGGCTGAATACAAATGCATGCCACACTTTTCAGATTTTTATTTATTAAGCATTTTGAAAACTATGCATCATTTTCTTTTGACTTTACAGATACTTGCTACTATGGGATGGTCTATCACAAAAAATCCCAATAAATTACATTTAAGTATTTGTGAGTGTTATGTGAAAAAATTTGGAAAACTTCAAGGGTTATGAATACTTTTGCAAGGCACTGTAGATGCACTTTGTAGTTCTAAAGTTACAGACTGTAGTCCATCTGTTTCTCTACATACTCATCCTCTAATCCTTCATCAGTGCTCACAGGACGCTTGTGACTGGACATTTTTGGTTGGTGGACTATTTTCAGTCCAGCAGTGACACTGGGGTGTTTAAAAACTCCAGCAGCGCTGCTGTGTCTGATCCAGTCACACCAGTACAACACACACTAACACACCACCACCACATCAGTGTCACTGCAGTGCTG
>JANCOA010000011.1:13074065-13089852 GCA_024363135.1 Leptodoras oyakawai | reverse complement strand
ACACACACACACACACACACACACACACACACTATTCCCTTGAGGTGATATGAATGGCAGAAGTAGGGCAGCTCTGAGTGAAGGAGAAATAAAGGTGAGACGTGGTGTGTGTGTGTCCTGCAAGGGACAGGTGGACTAATTCTCACCTCTGCAATAATCCGTGTTGTTGGTGAGTGGAAGCTAAACGCTCATTTTCTGCCAGCAGGCACACAGTGGTGTGTGAAATGGTGCGAAAGAGAATATAGCATGCTTGATGCTTGGGCCATTAATGAGCAGTAACAGGACTAATAATAATAAAAATAAAAATAAAAGTAAAAATATATAATAATAAAAATAATAATAAAAATAAAAAATATATATTTTTTTATTAATAATAATAATAATAATAATAATAATAATAATAATAGCTGATACAGGATTATTTTTCCTATTGTTTTATTCTGTACCTTTTGTAAAATAATTATTTTCCCCTTTTCTTATGTTTCAGTAGTTGGCAGCATTAAAAGCCAATAATAAAATAATAATAAAATGTTTTCATTGCACTTTTCATTTTAGAGATTTAAGAGCTGTTGTAAAAAATATTATTATTATTATTATTATTATTATTATTATTATTATTATTATTACCAAAGCAACGCCCTAATATCCTCTTGTTTTCCTCATACAGCATGTATACTATTTGTGTCTGTAAGCCCACAGACAGTTAATATCACTGCCTTTTAACACAACTGAACCAGAGCAGTGTGTAAATTACAGCAGAGGAACTGAGAAAGTTATTTCAGTTCATGCTGTTTCTCCCAGTGTGAGCTAACAAGATAAATCCAGCGAGTGTGACCCAAATATGTGCAGTGCCGATTTTGCCCTTGAAAGCTGGAATGTTTGTCTGTTAGACAAGAAAAAAAACCCCACAGAAAATCAGGACAAGGAGGCCACAGAGAATAGTGCATGTGCTAATGATTGTCCTGTTCCAGTGACTCACTCGAGACGGACCGGTTAAGGACATTTGAACACGGGAGGAAGTAGAGCGTATCTCATAAGGTCTCTGCTTCCTGTCATTTGTCACAGTCTTTAATCATCCAGCTTGGAGCCATGGAGTCGTGAAAATGTCTCTGGTGCATCACAGACTTATTGCAGTCACCTTTATTGCGTAGCGTGTGTGGGGGAAAAAAAGGCGGATTCGTTCTATGGGATTTCAATAACAGTGAGAAGGGCGGTACTTGCTTTTGTTTCAAATGAACCGGGGTCGATAGAACGCAGCAACAAAGAAGGCGAAGTGTACCAAACGGCTACGATTCAATCTATGATTTCTAACAGCTTTGACAGGGAATCTGTAGCTGACCCAAACACACACACACACACACACACACACACACACACACACACACACACACACGTCACGTCCTTTAAATGAAAATAAGACGTTAGTCTTTTGAAGCCTAGCGCTCTTGTTATTCCTCCCCTATGTCTCAGATAGCTCCATAACACAAGAAGCGGGCGCTGCGGATGCCGTTGCCAAGGCAACAGCAGAGCAAGATGCTTTAGGCGCAGCAAGGCAGGCTCCAATCAAATGAGGAGGAGAGAAGATCTGCACAGGTCTGCGCAAAAAAAAAAAAAAGACCCCAGCAGCCATTCTTTTTCTTTTTCGGGAACGTTTCAGGCGATAAGGAAAATGATCGATAAGGTAATCAGGTGCTCTAAAGCCTAGAGCCCTTTGAGTAAACAATTTCTAAGGGGTGCAAAATGCATGCATAGCAATGCTGAGAACATGAACCAGAACATTCATTTGTAATTAAAATCCTGATGATGATTCCCGGCTAATCAGCGTCCTTTCATTTAATCTGGAAGCCCTATGCGGGCGTATTGACGAACGCTGTACAGTATCTTAATGAATACACAGACATTCTGCATGAAACTCTAAAGATTTATTTCTCACACCTTTTTTGTTCTAGTCCTCTTTTCTGCTCAAACAGACAACGACGACACACACACACATACACGCACACAAACACTGACGCATACACAAACCCACACATGCACAACAACAAGCACATCTCCCACGCAAATCCAAGCGCACACGCATAGTGGACTCACCGATTCAGGGTTCGGACGTGCTAAGATGGCGAATGTGGAGAGAGCGTCACACGCACACCTGGTCCTGCCTGAATCGAGCGCGAGCGCTCTGCAGCCGCGTGCCGACCACGAGCCCAGCAACGACTCACTGAGAGAGAGGGAAGAGATCAGGAGAGAGGGAGAGGGGGAGAGAGGGGGAGAGAGGAGAGAGAGAGAGGGAGAGAGAGAGAGAGAGAGAGCGTTTCAGATAGATCTCGCATTGCAAAATGAACCCTCGGGAATTTTTTTTCCCGCCTCTCCCTGAACGCATATGTTCTACATAATAGGAGTCAGTGAAGAAGAAGGGGACAAAAAAAAAAAAAAACAGACTGAAGAAGAGAAAGGCTCAGAAGGCTATTGAATCTAGACGGATTCACTGCATCCCAATGCAATCATAAAGATTTTTGGGTCCAGTACATAATTACCCTGCTAATGAATTCAAATGGAAAGGTCACATGTCATAAAAAGCCTGTTCTCCAGGTCACGTGACCACATGAATAATGTCTAGCACCCAAAATGTCTCCCATCTCTTTCTCAGTCTGACAGAAGATGCGGTTGCCATGGCACCCTTGGCAGTAGAGGTGGTGGGGTAAAGCAAAGCAGAGTGGACGGCTACGAGGTGTCAGCCACGGAGATGGCGCGGTGGTGGTGGAACGTGTACGTTCTCTGCACCGGTCAATAAGAGTGTCTGCTCAGCACTTGCCTAATGCGCAAAAAAAATCAATCACATCTCTCAGGTGGCCTAGTTCTTTATATCCTGCCCTACAACTCCTCCTTCATGTGTAAGAGTTAAGATCGTAAATCATTCAATGGACTTAATGAGTATATATATATATATATATATATATATCATTGGTATCTATATATTTACTCTATGCGGACCTGTATTACTACTTTTCCTATCCAAACATGAATGCCCATGAGTAATGGCTCTTATATTTCTTGCCCACCACATGTTCTAATTTCATCTGGCCTATTTTACTGCTGTGGTGCGATGGGCTCTTGAATCTGTCTGCTAGAACAGCCTCAACTTATCATACATGAGATCATATGAAATATCCAATGCAGTATATACTGTCTCTTGGGTCAGTTGTTTAGCCTCATCTGCCATCTATATTCCTGCCACGTACATCACACAGGTGTAAATTAGCAAGGGGCTGATTTACATTTAGAGATCTCCGGAAAATGTGCCGATTAAGCGGTGAAAGAGCGCCCCCTGGGGACGGCGTGTGCTAAATCTTCAGGTCATACTGTACAAACCCTAAATCCTGATACGCTTCCTCCGTTCTCCAGGGTGCCATTACTTTTATCCTAGTACTACTAGTTATCTAGCTTTGTACGCATAAGGGATTTTAACATGATATCAGTGTGATTTGTATACCAAAGCGCAGCAATTCATTCTATTTATATGAATGGAAGATGATCGAAGGTAATTGAAGGTTCAGAGAATCTTAATGCGTAAATGTACAAACTAAGATGCTTCTTGTGGTTTCAGATTCATGAATATTAGATTAGATTACATTAGATTTCTTGTCGATGTGTGGTTTGATCAACGAGGCTCGTTTGGGGTGCGTTTTAGATTCCAAATGCTGTGAAGCTCTAAGCCGGCTATGACACTTAATGGCTTTTTGGCTTGCTGAATTCATCTTCTGGTCAGGAAAGAGGTGTGTGTGTGTGTGTGTGTGTGTGTGTGTGTGTGTGGATGGCTTGCACACATGGCACTGGGGGCAGACGAGTGCGAATGCCCTTTGCTGCTGTGAAAGCATGACAGCCAGCTGGCCTGTTAAATTCAGAGCAGACACACACTCATTTATAGACACGCACATGCACAGCGACCCACACACACTTCTCAAGCTACATAATTAACACTTACGTTTCACTCTCATCCCAGGCAATGCATGTCTCATTGACGGTGTCCTGCAAAGAAAGCATGATGAGTTGGTGTGTTATGTCTAGAACATTTTTTTTAGAGATGCATGGGAGTAGAACAGATGATCAACCCTTCTGATGGTACTCACATTGTGCAGGTGAGGGAACTCGATCTCTACTGGGGCAGACAGGAAACCGGGGTTGGGCTTCACGATTACTGTGACGACCTTAGAATTCAGCAAGGTGCTGTTGCTAAGGAGAGAGATAACTCTGTTAGGCATGAAGGTGTATTTGTCTTTTACCTGTACTGTAGAGGACAAAGAAAGTGTCACATTGGACATTGTGTGTGTATGTGTATGTGTATGTGTGTGTGTGTCTGACGGCATACACACCTTTGGACAGACAGGATAGGCCCCAGGTTTCTGTAGAGAACAATTCCAGTTACGAACCCGGTGCTCTCTTCAGCATCTGCAAAACAATTGCATCGTTAGAAACAAGAACCATTGGCACATATTGATGAGTTTGCTGATAAGAGAGTGTGTATTACGTGTATTAGATGTATTACGTACCTGGCATGTCCAGACCGAGGGCGTTGCGGGACACGACGATTTTCTCGTCCAGATTGCGGACCCACTCCATCATGCCTCTCCATCCCTTCATAGGGAAGGTCACATCTGAAGTCATGGTCTTGGGATGCTTCTGGATGCTCAGCACTGTCGAGAATAGTAACTCATGTAAAAAAACATGGCTCTATATAACCATATACTCAACAAAACCATAAACACGTAGTACAAACTTGGATCTTTCGGGAAAAAACCACAAACTCACCAAAGTTCTCAGTCATCTCATAGATATCTTGGAAGTCTCTCATCTGCTTGCCGATGATGTCAATGAAGTCTTCGATCAAGCCGAACAACTCCTTAATGTTCACCCCCATCTAAGAGAAGGACACGCATATGATTCATACATTTACATTTACATTTATGGCATTTACCAGACACCCTTATACAGAGTGACTTACATTTATCTCATTTATACAACTGAGCCATTGAGGGTTAAGGGCCTTGCTCAGGGGCCCAACATGGAGAGCTTGGTGGTGCTTGAACCCCCAACCTTCTACTCAGTAACCCAACACCTTAACCACTGAGCCACCCCTGCGGCCGCACGTCATATAAATTTCACAGCACTGTACAATCTATAATCTGCAAATATCTTTTGTTTTTTTTTCATCTCCCAAAGGAAGGGTCTCCATGTACAGAACTCAGCATTTCTCCTGAGGCCAAATACTTCCTGAGGCCCATAAACGGTGCCCTGCGTGATTCATTTGTGGGTGTGAGGGAATTTGTACGTCTCTCTGACGCATATGTGCGCTGGTGTGTAGGCGCGAAGTGTCCTTCATTCCGTGGCCTATACAACTCCTGTTCCCTCATGAGCTGCCATGACAACACACAGATTGCTGTGTAGGCAGAGCGAATATTTTTTTCTCTCTCTTAAACGCGCTGTGCCAGTCCAGTGCATTAAAATTTCAGTGAAAGTATGAGACGAGGGTATGAGAGAATGCCTCAACGATGAGGCAGGAGAATACTGAAAACGTCTTTACATTTCAGTGCTTGGGGGGGTTGTTTCTGAGCGGACAAATGATAGCTCGGTTGTAGTTGGCAAAGAGAACAATGTAGGTTCTCTTCCACAGAGTCAGAGAACTTGTCCGAGTGTCTCAAGCATGTCGAATTGGTTCCCTGTCAGACCTGTAACTCAAACTGACAGCTGTAAGAGCCTGGAAGCTCTTTCATCTTTTGGACAGGCTTAGACAGCGTGCACTCCATATGGGACGCCAGCATGGGAAGCTAGTGAATCAGCCGCCTCTCCTAGGTACAACTCATCCGAAATGGTTTCTTAATGTTGACTAATGGCTCTCACTGCTTAAGAGGGAGAGCTGTGAAGCAAATTCACGTGCGACACCTTTCAGAGCTCACACCACAGGGCTATTCTGCTAATGAGTCAGTTTCTATATTCGCTAGCAGTACACTGGCAAATAGGCTCTGAGCAATAATGAGAATGCAGAATGTGTCAGGGAAGACAGACACACGTACACACATACACACACACTCACCAGCTGTGCTTCTTGCCACTTGCCATGGTGTTCCTCCTTCAGTAAATTACTGATTGTCTGGACGTAATTCTAATTAAAGAGAAATGACAGGTCTCATTTGGCATCAAATTAAGCAATGTTCTTGATGCTTCTAAAGATAAGAGCTGGTTATGTGAAGTAGTCCTTACCTCAACATCAACAACGTTGTAACCAGCACTTCGGAAGATCTGTGAAGTGTTCCTCAGCATTTCCATGACCGCCAGCAAGTCCCCGCTGTACTTCGTTGCATCGTTCGAGGTCATCCTCAGCCTGGACAGCATTTCAGACACGCCATCCACCTGCACTCCTGTCTGGGACTTCGAGAACTGCTCACGGGTCTGAGGATAGAATTAGACATGGTAGTTTTACTTGTTGACTTTTAATGTGTGTAGCAATATGTATGCATGATAATCTGTACACATGCCGAGCCTCACCAAGGCCTGGATGTTTTGGTATTCTTTGGAGACGCATTTGATGTAACTAGGGTTTCCCCACAAGGCTAAACCAATAGCGTCCAGGGTGCATCGGCGTAGGACAAGGCCTGGAAAAGAGTAAATCAATGTGTTGATGTTAATGATCCATATGCTTAAAAGTAAAGGAAGACCAATGGTTCGCAGCTCCCTTCTGAATCCAATCATTTTTTGGTGTTGTCATAAATATCTGCTTAGTACCTGTTGCATCAGAGGGGCATGGAACAGCAACGGTGTCACCAGCAGGAGTTCTCTTCCACACAGCATTCCCGTAGCTCTCCTCACCACAGATCTCATGGGGTTCTGCATGGTACAATATTAAGCCCAGTTTAGTTTCACAAAATTATTATACAACAAGACTATGTAGTATGGGAGTACAAATATATTCTTACCTGGGCATCTCTTCTCATTGCAACGCCTAAGGTCAGTTTTGTCACCGACGCAGGGCTCTCCACCAAAGAATGGTCCCTCACACACCCTCTGCCTTTGCTGGGAGCCTCCTCCACATGTCTTACTGCAGCTGCCCCAAGAGCTCCAGGAGAGCCATCTCCCGTCCACTATGAGGTCAAAACAAAGACGTCTAACTCCTGAATCTGTTACACTTCTTGATTAGTCACTAGGATCTCCCCCTTGGCTTATACAAGGTGTGGACATACCTGGGCAGTCTCTAAGGAAGCAGTTGTTGGTTTCACGCCAGTCTCCACGGCACTCTGAGCCTCCATAAGATGGGCCGTTACACTCGCGTGTGCGCTGCATGGTTCCATTGGAGCAAGAGGCAGAGCAGGGAGACCAGGCAGACCATTCATTCCAGGATCCATCAACTACAGAGAGGTGACAGGAATCAGGAGTCAGCTTCAAAGGCTGAGACAATCTGCTTTATTTCACTTGTTGTGTGTGTATGTTTGTGCATGTGGGCATATCATGGTGGGGACCAAATGTCCACCAGTCTGTCCCTTTTGTACTTGTATGCCCATTTGGTTGGTCCCCATAAGGAAACCAACACAGCTTTTATTAAACAGGACCAAGGTTTACATTTGGTTATAATGTATAACATCGCATTACTTATGTCAGTGGAAGGTCCTCAGAGGCATAGTTACGTAAAGGTGTGTGTGTGAAACATAAGCCGTTGTATTGGTTAACAGATACACACATGGTTAAGTAGGAATCTCAAGAGAACAATAATGGTTCCCCAAGCACCACCTCATTAGGAGTCTATTTAATTACCCACAACCTATTATCAATTAACACACAAGCACACTTTCCTGTGTTTGTAATGCCTTGATATCTGTTTTGTGGTTAAAAAATGACTAAAACCACTCAACTCATGTTCTATCAAAGAAAAAACGAGAAAGATCCCTAGTGACCTGCCATTTTGCTTTGCAGTGCCTGAACAGACTGTGGACTACATTGCCATCTGGTGTTGAAACTGTTCATGACACTTATGGTCAGCCTATAAACCTGACTGAACAACTGAACTACAGAATTACTAGAAGAACATACTATTATTATTATGTTTTGGATTGTGTGTATGGGGCAGAAGCTACTAACCAGGGCAGACAGCAATGTTGCAGAATTTGGTTTGTTTTCTGGGCCCGGTGCATGGTGCTCCTCCATTATTGGGTGGCTTGCAGACACGGACACGGTCACGGTAGCCACGACCACACGTAGATGAGCACAGGCTCCATGGTGCCCACTCATCCCAGGCTCCGTTCACTTAATTAAGGGACAAAGAGTGATCTTAGCACTATGTACAGATTCTACTAGGACCAAAGGCACTCATTATTAGTGCACTGATATTAGTATGGTTGTGGGTACCTGGGCAGGCCACAGAGTTGTTGCACGGTCTGTTCTCTCTCAAGGGTCCGACACACATGATGCTGTTTCCAGACGTCATGCAGTTGCGTGTGCGACTCTGCCAGCCCTCACCACAGCTAACAGAACAGGAGCTCCATGAGGACCACTGATCCTGCACTCCGTCTATAACCGAGAGACATGTTTATTAAGACAATGTCCTGGACAGAAGTTTAAAAACTTTAAAAAGATGTAAGACATTACAGATTAAATCTGCTTACCAGATTGAGGAACTGTGAGCTCATCTCCGTTTTCTCTCCTCAGGCCAATGATGGAACGCAGAGCCTGGCTACGTTGGCGCACTTTACCAATGCAAGGTTGGGGGTTACATGCTCTGGCCTCCTCAACCACACCCTCACAGATGCCATCTTCAGGTTGGCATGCTCTGCTGCGCAACTGGACACCACCTCCGCACTCATTGCTGCACTCGGACCAGCGGGCCCAACCAGACCAACCCTCTGCAATTACACAAGACATATTATCACTCTTCAGAAAGTAAGTAAACAGATCAATAAAAAGAATCTTAGCAAAGCAAAAGCCTGGGCCTGCACATGTTAGTGAATTCCCTGCTTTGATACACCCACTTCAACTCAGCAAGTGTTATTAATTAGCTACATCAGGTGTAACTGAACAGTGAAAAGTCTAAAATGTTCTCCAGGATCTGGTTACTTAGACCTGTGCAGAAAGGGCTAAATAAAAGACTGTGTCAATACTGACACCTGGTGGACGACATTATGAACTGCAACCTGCCACGCTGCTGTTTTCAGTTATTCTCAGTGGGTACAAGGTTTCAGCGGCTTGTCTGGCATTTGTCCCCATAAATAAAATGTGTCACGAATTCAGCTGAGGAGTCAATAAATCTCGACAGCACTGACAATACAGTTCAAGCTAAACTTTTCTGTAGACGGTGATTGCAAAACAGAAGGCTTTGAGTACGAAATGCCAGCGCGCCGCATGAGAAAACATATTGAAAAGGGTTTTAGCACCTGCAGCGTTGTATGCGTGCCGTATCGCTGGAGACCAGCGGGTTACTAAGGCAACCACAAGTGCGATGCATCGATTGCCTTCCTCTCCCTGGTGGTGGAGGCATTGTGTGAACATCAGCTCTTTGCCTCATCTCAGTAACGCCTCAATTTCCCCCAGTCTCACATACACCTGCTATTCTCCACATCAGGGCTAAATGACACTCACCACCATTTCAATAGCAGGTTTTTAAGTCTGGTGAGACTTTCGGAGGGTGTACAACTGCCTTTAGTACACAAACTGACATTAAATATGTTGTTTATGATATCTAAAATTCCAAAGTGTGTCTGAATGTAATTTGTCATTTTCTTCAGCAGGTAGTGATATAGCAAACTCATATCAGTTTTCCTGGAATCAATGTTCTCAAACAAACACTAATGTCATTAGGGCACTCACAAACACACTCTGAAACTTACTCATGATCTCGGCATCCCTGATGTTTTCTCTAATAGTGGGTGTGCATTTCTCCAGGTAGACTCCACCCCTGTAGCACCCGCCTGGTCTCCTCTTGGGGGGCTCCCAGCACTGGCATGGTGTGGCCATGATTCCACAGGGGTTACCTTGGGAACTTGTTGCCAGACAATCCTCAAGCCACTTGCAGAGCATCTCACAGGCAGGCACACTAGGGTTCCTCTTTCCCACGACCAAGAACTCAGCACTGAACTGGCTGCCCTCATCATCATTTCCTTCTTCTTCCACCAGGAGCTCTGTTCCAATGTGGGGCACCACTTTCTTGACCTGCAGGAACTGCTTGCTGGATTCAAGGTAGGCCACTGCAGACGTAGCATCACACAGGCGCACTACCTCGTCAAAGCTTTCCATGCCCAGGTAGGTTCGTGATGTCTCCAGGAACGAATCGAATTGGAAGGTCTTGATCTGGCGTGGTGTGCAAGATTCGGTTGGCTTGGTGATCTTCATGTAGACGGTGTAGCGACGAGGGTCAGGGTTCTGCAGGGTCCATGAGCATGGGGATGCCTGAAGTGCTGTTTTGGAGGAGAAGACACCAAAAAAGCGGCTTTGCTCGAGTGTAGCGCAGGTGGCCGAGGCGGGTCCAGACGGGGTGGCGAGAGTCAGGTTGAGAAACACACACAAGGCCAGAGAGAGGCCAGTAAAGAGGAATGGTTTCCACTCCATCTTCTCCCTTGTAGAGGATGGATGGATTGATTGACTGGCTTGATCTAGACCTCTGTAACCCTCTCTTCCACTGTACTGATCGTAACAGAGATTTGTTTTGGATACTCGACGTTTTATCTTCTGGGTTTCTTCTTGTTGGTTGTTTCTTTTTTGTGCACTAAGGTACTTTGGATGGAGGGTTAAAAAACTTAGAATGAGGGGGCCATATCTGTCTGTAGCAGATCTGCACAAAAGCACACAAACACAAACAACAAAAACAACATTAGAGGTCTTTGATACAGGTCACGCTGACTTTCACATGAACTTCAGCAAGTATTATTCATGACTGGACGTTTCTGTGTTATTGGGATTTTCAGAAATATAATTAGCTGCTCAATAATTATATAACCTGCTGGGAAGCCACAGGGCCATGATTAGCATTAGTGTGTGTTCACGCAGGCACACATTGTCAGCATGGCTTATTCAAATCACCATGGTTAAAAAACAGACAGCAATTACAATGTGACTCTAATTACAGCGCCTTCACAGCATGCTTTTCTTGTGCTCCCTTTCACTTGTTTTCTCTCGATCTCGCACTCCTGCCCACGCACCAACACATGGTCTGGCCGTTTGCGTCAAACTGACGTACAGCAAGATTCTGCTTATGTCTCCGTCAGGCCAGCGTCGCCTGGAGACGCCAAGTTTTCAGCAGTTTTGAGAAAACCAGCAGGAACTCTCACCCTCGACTCCAAAATAAGTTAACAGAGAGTCAATCTTGCACTTGCAATCTGCAAGAGCAGCCAAAAGTTGCAGGGCTGACTATGCAGTCGAGGTGTGATCTACAGGCTGGCTGATGGGCATCTAGTAGAGGATATCAGTAGGATATGATATCAAAGCCACACTGGGAAAAAAAATGAGAAAATGATACAAAATACATTTCTAAATGTAAGCCTTGTTTCCATGGATACCTTAACAACTAATAAGGAAACAATGCTTGAGGTATACTGGAACTTTCCCAGTGACACTTTTCTTCCAGTTCTCTGGTTGTCATGGAGAGTCCAGAAGTGCTCAAGCTAATGTTTCTGAAAGTCAAGCATGCTTTCTTCCCAGCCATCCTTCGATCCCTTACCCCTTCTCAAAGGGCTTCTCCAAAATATCCGGAAGTTTTGTTGCTCCTTCTGTTGCTGGCATGAAGAAAGGATGCATTCAAGCCGATGGTACACTTGGTGTGACCTGATCATTTAGGTGACTTGTTTGAAGTTTGAGAATTCTGCTTAATATTTTCTCCACCGTTTTTCATTCTACTTCTACTTACCTTTCCGTGTCCATATATTTAACGTGAAACTAATTTTCTTGCATCTAATCAGTGCCATCTGACCGCTCCAGCAGTCCTAATGGCTCTCGGTCTCAGACTTCCACCTTCCAGCTCTCGCCGTCTATTGAATCTCGTACACCGGAAGCCATTAAAAAAAAATTGAGAGCCCTAGAAATCTTTCTTGTTCCTGTTCCCTTTCTCTCCCTCCCTCCCTCCATCCCTCCCTCTCTCTCCCCCTCGCCTCCTCTCTCCGTCTTACTGAAAGGCAGACTGCAATTAGCTGTTTCATCTGTAGATGTTTTTTTTTTTTTTTTTGGATTCAAGTATAGGCAGAACGACAGAAAAGAACTTGGACAGAAAGTGCTATACAGAAGCGGATGCCGGAAGATCGTTTATGCAGATCTTCTCCTGGTTCAAGTGCCACTTATGCAGCTTGGGTCTGATTATCTCAGGCTGCGTCCATGTAACCCCGTCTGCACTGACATTTCTGCATACTTAACTTCAGTCACATGGACTTACAGATCAGTCCCAGGTCCATGTAGCTAGACTACTGTGGTATAGAGACCGTCACACACCCAGGTGCCAAGGGCTTTTTCTGACTCACTCGGATGATTCAGCCGTTTCCATAGAAACTAAAAAGCTCTTACCATGCGTGCAGCAAGACCTCGTGTTGTGTTTTCGTAACTATCAGTTTTAGTGTTTAATCAAGACTGGATGATTTATAACTAAAGGTTCAGTATATCATTCATTCCTGAATGAAGTGATCCCAAATATTAGAATATTTTTGTACTATATGATATGCAGCATGCATGCTGCTGAGCAGGAGAAGAATCATCATCAGGCTTAGTACATGATTTCAGATATGATTTAAGAGTGATGATGAGACGAGAAAGCATCGCTGTATGGTGCGTCGCGTCTCTTTTTCTTCCACTGACACAGCAAGCTTTCTGTTTGCTTCAGGCGCATTTGTGTGAGGACAATACTGCACACAGTTGTGTTTCAGACTCGAGCGCCACGTGACTGTGCAGACACATGCACGCTCTTTTTCTCTCTCTCTCTCTTTCTCTCTCTCTCTCTCTCACACACACACACACACACACATATGCACATGCACACGTGCAAACAAACAATTTTAATAAACACTCTAACAGAAATCTAGCAGCACTCCCATTAAAATGCTTGCAGTACTACAGTGTGTACAGGTGACAGTGTGTGCAACAAATGTGTGTGGGGCTGAGTGTACGGCTGTGTTAGATAGAAGTGGATGTGGATGATACATTTTTTTATCAAGTGCATGCACAAACAGGTTCCCACACTGTCAACCCAGCACAGACACACACACACACACACACACACATGCACACACTTGCACATACACACACAAAACAAAAAGTCGTTTCAGAACCTAAACAGAGGGAGACTGTTCGAAGCAGTTGGGTTGCTATGGAGACGAAAGTGTGCCGATCTATTTGTATAGGCAGGCTATGACGGACAGGAAGTCGGCAAGTTTTGACCATATTTGTTCGATGCATTAGTGTTTTTTATTTCATATGCAACAAATGCTTAACCACTCACAGTCAAAAGCTTGAGAGCTTAGACACTTGATGCACACGAATCCTAGATGTATATCAAATAGACTACTGATATATCAGAATACTGATTTCATGAAACGCTGCGTTTTCTGTTGTCGTGTGTCCGTGCGCATGCTGGCGCCCGGGTACGAGATTGTCAGGCGTGATGACTCGAACCCAACAACCAGACAACCCGAGCTCCTAAACATGCAAACAAGTCCTATGCAATTCCTTCAGTTTCAGGAACAGACATTTAAACCTATCTCTCTGGTACAAGAAAAAGGTATTTAGATCCATTTCAAATTTTGAGTTCATGCATTGGACTCCTAGTAACAAAGGATTGAACAAAAAAGCATTGCTTTTCCCTTTAAACAGTTGTGCACTGCATTTAAGTTCAACCAAATGTGCATTTCAGAAATTTCACTGCTTTCTCGGTATTGTGCAAAAAAAAAAAAAACGGTGCAGAAATGCATTCTGCTCGTGCACACCAGAAAGCAAGCCGACAGAGAGAAGGTGAAACGAAACGCGTTGCTTTGGATGAGCAGGACCGCGCGACGCTTCAGGACCACGGACAGCGACTCCGGGTTTCTGGAGCTCCGTGCGCACGTGGGAGCGCGCATCAAGCATCAGGACCAACCAGGAAAGGATGCATCCAAAGTTCAATCAGCGATCAGATTAAAAAAAAAACATCGATGCAACACCAACTTTCAGCAAACACAGCAATTACAAAGACAGAAAGCCACAGCATGCACGGGGCATCATAGCTACCTTTTAAGAGCGTGCGTAATGTTCAGTCGAGTCTCTCCATCCACAGGTTTTTTTTTTTTGGGTTTTCACCGCGAGGAAATCTTGTCCTCTCCGGCTTTCTTCAAACTCTCCTTGTCGGGTGAAGTTGAAGGCAAAGCTGGGTGCAGGAAAAGAAAAATAAAAGCGGCTGAAAAGAAGCAGAGATGCTTCTCTGTTGTTGTTGTTGTTGTTGTTGTTGTCTTTATCTTTCTTCGCAGACCGATCCCAAGTTTCAGTGCAGTCCACTTCCACAAGCAATAAACGGCAAATACAGCGACTCTGACCAAACTCCAGAGAGTTTAACTACCAACACTTCTTCAGTTGTTAGAACTTCTATTCCCGGCTTTCAGAAAGCAAGGCAAGCGCGCGCTGCTTCTTCTCTCCTCTCCTCTTCTCTTCTCTTCTCTGGCTCTTCCTCTTGCTCTTGTCTTTCGTGCGCGGTCTAACAGCTCCTGTCGTCTTTGTTGGTACTTTTACTCCCGGCTTCGGAGTCTTCTTGCTTGTGGGTCTTTATGCACCGCAAGTGGTTCAGTCTCGGTGTGCCTCGTGGCCTCATCTTCCAGGACTTATATGCTCCCCCGCCCCCCCGCGCTGAGAGTCTTTGCGTGGACGAAGTGAATGAGACAGCATGAGGGAGGGAGGGAGAGAGGGAGGGAGGGAGGGATGGAGGGAGAGCGGGGGAGCTGTGCGTGTATGTGTGTGTGTGTGCGTGTGTGCGTGTGTGTGTGTGTGATCTCTGAGAACGAGAACGAGAGAGATGCAGAAGGGAGGGGATGGAGCAGTGGAAAGACGGAGAGCAACTACGCACACACGAACGCTGGGGACCGGAAAGAAGACATCACGGCGGAGTGTGGATCATTACATCACCTGCTGACCGCCGTGATTTACCGGCGCAGCGCAACCGCAATCTGAAGAGTTCCGTCATGTGAACACGTCCACCAGGACTGTGTGTAAAACAAAAGCGCCAGCTGTGCTAACGTGAGAACGTGAGAACGTCACGCAGTTCACGCTGCACGTGCTGGAGATCGGCATGCGTAAAACGTAAAAGGGCTTTAGGGATAAATAACTTTTCATATGATTACTGACTGCATGAGGTTAGGAATTGATCACCATGCGTGATGACTATCACACACACACACACACACATACACACACATACACATATGCACGCACACGCACACACACACACACACACGCGCGCTCAAAGTGCCGTGGGCGGCTTTGGGTACGCGTCGGGAGCGCGCACCAAACGGAGGACGCACCAAGCGGGGGCGTGCCTGAGCCAGGAGCCTTCCAGGCGACACCCGCTCTGCTGCCTGGAGGAGAGGCGGGAGACAGCGTGAGAGCCATAAAACTCATCACACCGACTTAGTCAACGTTACATAAAGATATCCGAGCTCCAGGGATGACCACATAGTCATCTAAAAGCTATATTTACAAATACCACACACACACACACACACACACTATGTACAAAGGCACAGGCTTCCCCTGTCGGCTTCCGTCATGAATTATGGTCATGTGAGGAGGAGGGGGGGGGGGGGGGTAAACA
>JANCOA010000011.1:12628248-12640623 GCA_024363135.1 Leptodoras oyakawai | reverse complement strand
TAACTCATTCTAACTGTCAATAAAAGCTTTTGTTACTCATAATATGATTGCAATTATATTTCTGTATGTGATAAAAACATCTGACAAATACACATAAAAACCAGAGGGCAGCAGATCATGTGAAAATATAATATTTGTGTCATTCTCAAAACTTCTGGCCATGACTGTATACCATCATGCCCTGCACTTTAAAGAAAAAAAACATCAGACTGATCGTTAAAATAAACAAAAGACTGTTACTGGGTGGCATTTCCATTTCTCAACGCAGTAGAGTTTGTTTTTCCTTATATGGACATGCACGGCATATCCAATCTTATTTATTAATCTGGGAAAACGTGCTCAGTATTTGTTTCAAAAATGCGTGCTGGTGTTTATTAGGGATGGTCCACCGGCTGTCGTTGATCTAGTATGTTTTACACTACCCAGTGCAGTGTGTAATACTAATGCTGCCCCAGACATAACAACCAGAGAAAAGAAAAAAGAACCCACTCCCAGATTCTCGCTAAAACTAATATTTCCTGTTGTAGATAGGGCTTACCTTCTAGATGGTCGTGTGTGACTAACCCAAGAGACACCATGAAGGCAAGTTTCTACCAAGAAAAAAAAAATTATATATACATACATATATATAAAAACAACAGGTATCAAATAAGTAATGTACAAAATCTAACAGATCAGAGAAGTCGGTTTATCGTGTTACCTGTGGATTCTCTTCTCGTTTAACTTTAGGTGGTGAAAGAGGAGGAGACGTTGAAGAAGGGGTGCTTGTGAGCACCTGCTCTGAAGCCCCCTGAGATTTCACAGTCTGACAGACAGAGATGGGAAGTTAGAACATAGATACCTTCTGACCGTCACCTTCAATGCTATATACATATACACTGAAGTACCAGAAAAACTGGTACACATATACAAGATACATATGCATGTCATTGGTTGCACTAGTGCGTATATAAAGCAATACACATCTATGGAAGCTTCTAGAGCTGTTTCTGGTATGAGAATGGCAAAGTTAGAAGCAAAGTTTGGATTTTCAGGTATGAGCATTAAGGGTGTTACAAAGCGTGATTATAATAATTTCAGCAAAACCTCAAACTTGCGACACCAGTGTGGATGTAATGAGACTCTGGGTGAATGTAACCAGCGTCAACTGACAAGAATCAGTGCAACGCTGCTTTAAGTAACATCAGACTATTCAATGTTCCCTCCAAGATCCCATGGGGGACTTAGCAAGTATTAACTGGTATACCAGTTTTTCTGGTACTTCAGCAAAAATGGAAAAACACTTGAGAGGTCCTATAAAACTGGATGGCTAAAAAGAAGGGGAAGCTTAATGTAGCTCGGCAGAATGTTTGACGATGATATTAACATGCAGCCTATTCACCTTAATGTCTGCCTTTAAGCTGCTGATCTGCAGTGTCTGCATCGGGCCACTGATCACGATGCCCGTCACTTGGCCTGTGCTGGCTCCTGTAGAAGAGATGGATTTGGGGATGGTGCAGGGCTGGCCGTTGACAATGCGCACTTGGTGGATGGGGCCTGCCGAGGTGGGTAGCGCTGATGTTAACTTGGTAGTAAGCATGACTGGTCTCTGATGCAGCTGTGGAGCAGCCATCATGGGGGGAGGAGGAGCAGGGGCGATGGGCACGTTGTTGGGAGTAACAGGTTTCGGGTGTACCTAAGAAATAAAGAGGGTCGTGTTAGATGGCTGGTTGTGGCGCACACATACAGCCTCCCACTTTTCTGTGTTTCAGTGGTATCATTTCTGTCAGACAGGATCCCATGCCTTGAACAACCATCATGCTGACATGTTAGTCCCAGGTAAGGCCAATTCAGGGGCTCTGGTAAGTGCTTTAATCAATAGTGAGAAAGATCAGAAATTCTCCTTCTCTACTAACACACAGGACAATCTAATCATTTCTTGAGGTCAATTTAATTGAGTTAAATGTCTTATCCAGGAGAAGCAGAGGTCCCAGAAAGTACTTGTAGCCATTATGTAGCCATTATGGCACTATTTTGGTCTCCACAAATCATTGGTATTGAAATAACATTAAAAAATTAAGTTGATGGGTTACAGCCACTGTCTGTTCATCCAAATCAGAATTTCATAGATATTAGTTCTGTCTAAGCTACAACATTTAAGTCACAGAGCCCCAAGTAGCATTACAAGGCATTGTTAAAAGTCAAAAGACAGTTTAACATTAAAAAACAAATGTTAAGCCAAGGGACAGCCAAAGCACAATGGAAACTGTTGAAAGAAAAAAAATCAAACCTATTGCAAAGGACAGAGTGCAAACAGCAGAGTGACACAAGCAGATAAACAAAGCATTAGAAATGCTTCAACAGAAACATCCGTACAGCGAAGGACACACTGCAACACACTGGCAAACACACTAGCTGCAGAAAACAGTACGGTGTATGAAACTGACAGATGACTGCAGCCAGTGCTGGGTTAGAAAACAGGACAGTTAGGGTCATTACAGTGAGCAGTGTATGCCTGATTCTACACCTATCAAGTTATTTACAAAAGTACAATGTACATCCTTATGACCTACAAAGAAACACCACATACAGTATAAAAAAATGTCTTGATTAAAGTGCATGTGTTCGGTTTGAAGCGTCCTGATAAGTCACACGCTCAAATGTTAACTCCACCAAGTCTAGACCTATTCTGTGTTGTTAGAGTTCCTCTAGTGGCGTCAGTGTTGAACTGCACACGCTGGGACAGGGAAGGGGGTGGGCGGATCTTACAGAGACGCACCTGTGGCAGAAAGGTGGGTCGAGGCGTCAGTCTAGGAGGAGGGACAAACTGGGGAACTTTGATAGGCTGAGCCGAGGTGGTGCTGGCCTGCACCTGTGACAAAACCAGTGTTTTATTCGTAACCAAAATGCTGAGCAGGTTTGATTTTATTGTTGTTCGGGGAAAATATCAATGCAAGGAAAGACTTGCATTTTTAAAAATAATCTCTTAACTAAACTGCTAGGCGCAGTTTGAATTTCCCAAAAATTCTTTTTTTTTTTCTTTCTTTTTAATCGTATTTCCCCTTCTGTTTTTGGTTTTAAATCACAGATGAATACAAGCAAATCACCACAGCTGAGCACATCAGCACAGAAGTCATGGCAGTTTTTCATGTAAATATATACATCCTTTTCGATCCATAATACATGAAAGCATAACTTTAAACCCTATTTCCAAAAAAGTTGGGACGCTTTCTAAAAATGCAATAAAACCTTTGTTCATTCACAACCTTTATTTTAACAGATAGAAGAACTAAGAAAACTGAATTCTATTTGTTCAACATAAACACATTTAGAAATGGACGCCTGCAACAATGCTAACAAAAGTAAGGACAGAGGCATGTTTACCACTGGGTCACTTCACACTTTCTTTTAATTACACTTCTTAATCATTTAGGAATTGAAGATTCTAATCGTTGCAGTTTTTTGCAAGTAGAATTTTAGCCCATTCTTACCCTATACAAGACTTGAGCTGCTCAGACAAGGTTTCTTTGTATTGTACTTACTGTAATTACCTAATCGTACCCCCTCCCCAATTCCCCCGTGGGCTTATACTCGCATTGCACTTAACGTTCGAAGCCCGAGCTGATGCTTACGTCATCACAATGCAACTTCCTGTGTTGAAGAAAGGTTCCTATTTACAACACAGTGGACTTGGTTGTACAGGAACATACTATGTTGCTTTCTTGGAGTTGTTCTGTGGGCGCCGACAGCCCCCTTGTACGCCTAATGCCGAGTTCGCACTACGCAATTTTAGGCCCAATTTTCCGGTCACTGACAGATTTTAAATGTCACGCCAGCTCGGGAGAACATCGACATTCACTCGGTCGCCATGCGTGTTCAAAGATGCGACCCGAGAGGTCCGACTTCCAAAGAAATATCTAGCATGCTAAATATCTGGACCTGTCGGCGAGTCCAAATCCTGCAGTGTGTAAAGTGATGCAGTCAAGCTACAGCCAATGAGAACACAGGATACCTGTGAGGAAACCCGGGGGAGGAGCTTATAAACTTCAACAAGCATGGCTTGTAATGGGCAGGTGTCCGCAAACTTTTGGGCCATATTGGTAAAAGCACGACAACTTCCTGAAATCAAGTTTAAGCAGAGAGGATTTGACTATGGACAAAGCTTTCAGGTTTTTAACATTTTTTTTTTTTATATCAGCGCACAGCAATTTGGATTAGTCGTTTCTTGATGACAATTTTTTTCTAAAAGGATAAAAACCCTTTCTCATACATGGTATCATGTCAGCCTCCTTGTCACTTCTCGCCTGCGTTTTCGTGACAAAACATAGTTTTAAGAACGAACAGACTCGCCAGCGAGTCCCTCCTGGTGAAAAATCATGTAACGTGTATCCCCCGATTGCTGATCAGTCATGTAGGGGCAGGGGTGGCTCAGTGGTTAAGGTGTTGGGTTACTGAATAGAAGGTTGGGGGTTCAAGCCCCAGCACCAAGCTGCCAATGCTGGGCCCTTGAGCAAGGCCCTTAACCCTCAAATGCTCAGTTGTATAAATGCGATAAATGCAAGTCACTCTGGATAAGGGTGTCTGCCAAATGCCATAAATGTAATGTATTGAAATGTATGTAGAATACGCCATTACAAGAGAGCTAGTTTGAACAGTATAGTGATCCGACGACAAGTCGTGTAGTGTGTCCAAGTCATAAATCTATTGATTTTGCAACGCCGCGATGTTCGGCTACTCGTGCTGCATGCATAACAAGATTTTCAGACTTTACAACATTCGAAGAATTCGACCATTTCTCTCAAGGGAGGCCACCAAGGTATTTGTTCAGTCTCTTGTCATCTCAAGACTTGACTACTGCAACTCCCTCCTAGCTGGTCTTCCTCTGCGTGCCATCAAAGTAACTTGAATTCAGGTCTACCATCTTTAGCAATGGAAATTCCAAGTTGATGACCAAGCACTCTTGTAAGTCGCTCTGGATAAGAGCGTCTGCTAAATGCCATAAATGTAAATGTAATTTTCACGGATTTCAAGAATTTGCTGCTGGATTTGGCGAGTAAAATTCATATGTTTGTTAAATCATGGGACATTCGCATGACTGATGTCACTGGCGATCGCACTATGAAAACCACACACAACTCGGGTAAAGTGTCCTGCACTCAGGCATGGTACAGAGCGATCACACCAAACAAACGAGCCGAACTTTGGGGGTAAAACCTGCTCTGGCGTGATATGGATTTCCTTGTGCGAGTCTATGAAGTCTATGTAGTCACGCTGTTGTAACTTGTGCAGAATAAGACCTGGCGCTGTCCTGAGAAACAGACATGGAGTTCTTTGGAAAAGATGGCAGCATGTGTTTCTCCAAAATACGAGTATACGCCTCTACATCAATGGTATCTTCGTGTATATGCAGATCCCCCATGCTGTGGGCAGTGATGGTCTGAAAGGTCTTTTTTATCTTTGGTACATAGTCTATGACATCTGTTTTTCCAAAAACAAGCTGAAACATGCGCTCATCTAACCAGAGAACATGTTTCCACTGTCTGTCAGCTCATCATTCTACTGACTTCAGGGCCAGAGAACTCAGGTTGCATTTCTTGATGCAGCCCAAACTGTGTGAAGTGACGAAGATTTTCCAACATACTCCCGACCCCATGTGGCTACGTCCATCATGATGCTTTCTCAAACAATACCACCCGAGAGCCACACACATTCAGCAGCGGTTTCCATCCTTAGCTTTTACTCACCAAGATTTCCCCTGACTCCCTGAATCTTTTCATGATATTATAAACTGTAGATGGTGAAAGACCTAAATTCTTTGCAATCAGAAACATTGCATTTGATCTGACTGACAATTCTCTCATAAAGTTTGACACAAAGTGGTGAACCACGTTTCATCGTGCTAAGACTAAGCCTTCGATGGATGCTCCTTTTAAACTCGATCTTGAACTCACTGGTCACCAGTTAAACTGCTAATTGTGGAAAGTGTGGAGATTGTATAGCCTTTTCAGCCTTATTTTGTCTCTGTCCTACTTTTTGTTTTGTCAGTGTTGCAGGCATCACATTCTATTAGTACAGTAAGGTTTTCTGTGAAAACACTGAAAATGTTTTCTTTGTACTTTTATCTGTTAAACAGACGTTCAAGCAATTTAACAAATGACAGTTTGTATCTTTTATTGCATTATTTTAGAAATTGTCCCGACTTTTCTGAAAATAGGGTTTGTAAATAATGGCTTAATGCAAAGTCTAAATAAAGAAAACTTGAATTAGCCTGAAATTAATGAGAATGCTTGCTTGTATGAGCTAAAGTAGGGAAGGGTTTTGTGCCAAAATCAGCGTAAGAGTCATGACTGTAATAATATTACATGTGACACTTTAGCAGATTAGCACTCTTACTCTGAGATGTGGCACATTAGGGCCTGACTTTATAAAGGAGCTTGCTTGCACAGAAAGAACACGGAAAAGATTCGAAGAAGACAGCGCAGCGATTTACACTCACTACGATAACGTTCTTCGGCACGACTCGAGACGCCGCCTCGGAGTCCTGACTGCTCAGTTTGCTGGACAACTGAAGATTCACTGGTGCGTTGCGAGGGTCAGGGGTCAAGGCAGACCTCGGGGGATTGCTGATGGCAGTGACCATGGCGACTGTGGGGCGTGGCGTCGTCAAGGAAGCAGGCATGGTGGAGGCGGCAGCTTTTAGTACTAGAGGTAGAGTCTTTGTGGTGAGGACCGGCGTGACTTGCAGAGTCTTCTACAGTGGAGAGTACAGAAACAACGGGAGAACCAGGAGAGGATTGACATCAAGAATATACAGACGTTCATACAGAAGAGTTTACAGTGCTCATAAAACACTTTTCAACATCAACCACACGTATGAGCTGCACCTATTCTAGCTGTGTTTATTAAATAAGTAAGATAACATAATGTACAGTTATAGGAAAATCTCTCATGATGGTGTACTGGCCTGATGTAAAGTGGATTACTTTCTTCTTAAGTGTAACCAGTGGTTACTTAGTGGTTTGCAAACAATTACAGCTTTTAACTTACACTAAAGTACCAGACTGGTAAAATACACAGCAACAGAACCTGTGCACGTCATTGGTTGCATCCTCCAGTGTGTATATAAAGCGATAGACATCTACGGAAACTTCTAGAGCTGTTTCCATTCCACAGCATTTTCGGAATTAGAAGCAAGGCAAACCCTCGAACTTACAACAGCAGCGTGTGGCTATAAAAAGACTCTGTGTGAACGTGACCGGAATCGGCTGGCAAGAATCAGTGCAATGCTGATTTAAGTAACATCAGCCTGTTCAACGTTCCCTCCAAGATTCCATGGGGGACTTAGCAAGTATTAACTGGTATACCAGTTTTTCTGGTACTTCCGTCTAAATGGAAAACCCTTGCGACGTTCCTTAATACTGGAAGGCTAAAAAGAAGGGGAGCTTGATGTTGCTTGACAGAATATATGAAGATGATATTAATTTCACATGGTAGATGTGCAACACTGCCTCAAGTAACGTCGGAATTCAATGCCGGGGCCTCGACAAACATCGACGTGGGGGACCTAGCAAGTAATAACTGGTATACCAGTTTTTCTGGTACTTCCGTCTAAATGGAAAAGACTTGCGACGTCTCTTAAAACTGGATGGCTAAAAAGAAGGGGAGCTTGATGTTGCTTGACAGAATATTTGAAGATGATATTAATTTCACATGGTAGACGTGCAACACTGCCTCAAGTAACGTCGGAATTCAATGCCGGCGCCTCGACAAACATCGAAGTGGGGTCCTAGCAAATATTAACTGGCACTCCATTGTATTAATGAATGAAAGATTCATTGGACCATCTATGAGACAAGTTAGTTCCTGTTAATGCTTACTTTATACCAGACATAGTTACTCGCCTGTCTGTGTTTATTTCTGTCTCTTCTAAAAGTTATAAAGACAATAACGAAACACAGAAATGAAAATGAACCAAAAACGCTTCTGTGACTCCTTCGCAAATGTTAAAAGCCTCCTTACAGAATGAATATTCAGCATACGAGTTACTAAAAAAAGGATAATGTGTCAGAACTAACACATTAATAAGTTATAAACCTGTGATATTTGGTACACATGGCACTATTACTGGAGCAATGATATAACTGCTGCTGCAAAAAAAGAAAAAGAAAAAAGAATCAACAGAATTCAGCAGCACTGAGGCAGGTTGCTGAAAAAGCTTACTTACTTCACTAGAAAAGTTCATCTCTACAAGATATAAGTTGACTGACTGTGTTTCAGGTTACTTTTATCGAACCTCGCCGTGCACCATCGCTACAGCTCTACGCAAGAGGCAGTGTAGCTCAGCGGTTAAGAAATTGGTCTACTGACCAAAAGTTTGCGATTTCAAATCCCACCACAGTCAAGCTGGGCCCCTGAGCAAAGCCCTTAACTCTCAACTGCTCAGTTGTGTAAAGAAGATCAACACAGGAATCAAAGATGGACTACAAAAAGTTTAGATAATTACTCATAAATAAAAGAATACTGACAGACCTGATAGATGGATCCTGTTGAACAGTGACACCTTCGTGTGTGTGTGTGTGTGTGTGTGTTCTCCGTTAGGATGCAGGTGCTGCTTTACCTGCGGAGCTGCCTTGTTATTAGGGGGTCCTGTGAGCTGCTGCTGAGGCGGACAGGAAGGTGAAAGTATCACGGCTTTTCCGTCTGCCACCGCCTTCGGCTCTGGCTCCTGCTTCACCAGCAGCTCCTTCCTCAGCTGCTCCACTACCTTTTTCTAAAACAGAGACAGAACACGTCTTATGCATAGCTGACGACTGAGCGGAAACGTCACTGTGTCCACTGATGTTTAATCCAAGTAGGTAATGTGGCCAGTAGTCAGTAAGTCAGTATGGGCGTACAGACTGTCAGAGACTCTTCAGGTGTGAAGCACAGTTACACACCTTCAGAGGAACCTGTTCAATAATGGCTGCCAGAGTCGTTCAGCACGGACATGCACACATTGAAATTCAGCTCACACACACCACTGCCTCAGAGCCTGCTGGAGCTAAAGCGCACCTCTGAGAAGACTGGAATAAACGAAAGCGTACGCACACACGTACATACACTCACACACACACACACACACACACACACACATTACAGCCTCACATAACCACAAAAAGGGTAACCACTCTAACAAAGCCGTTTATCTAAAGCCAGTGTGCGTAATTCTGTCATCACATATCAGACATACTGTAAAACTTGTACAAGGGGATACAACAGAACAGCCTTCCATCCTCGGACTGTAAAAATATCAGAATTTAAATATAAACCGAATTATTAGATTAGTTTAAATAATATAATGATAAGCTTACACTATGGATGTGCTATTGTTTGAAACAAGGGGTTTCAGAACACTGTGCTCACGAAGGGCATAAGACAGTACTGTGGCATTTGCATGTTCACAGAACGTGTTATAATCGGGAAAACAGGAAGTGCAAATGTAGCAGAAAGCAAAAAAAAAAAAAAGAAAAAAGAAAAAAATAACCCACCGACTTCACTTTAAATGATGGACAGAATACAACACGTATCAAGCCTTAGTTTTTCTGCAACACAACAGGCTATGGGTGAATTTGTATTCATAGAACGGGCACATATTTTTCATGTGCTAAAGAGAGAGAGACAGACACACACACACACACACACACACAAAACCAGCTACAGCAGATGTTACAGGGTAAACCCAAAAACCATTATAGCTGACTTATGAATCAGGAAGTGTTATTAAGTTATTACTATTACCGATGTTTATGAGTGTTAATTTTATACATTAAATCAAATTAAAATACTTGAACTAGCTACTTTAACAGCAGTTACTGGGCCATCTCGCTAGCTAGCTAGCTTGCACTTCACTGTAATGGCTATGATTTACATAAATTAACTACAGAACAGGGTCTGATATCAGAAATGGGTTGAACCAATCACAGTCACGGTTCACCTTTGATGTTAACTGGCTGAATCTAAGCCTTGATTCCTCAGGGTTTTTTTTTTTTTTTTTTTAAGTCTACAATGAGTGACTATTTCCTGTTTGGGTCACGACGCAGACGTCACCATCGCTGCGCCAAACTCTGAACGCGAGAGGTTGATCTAATGAGATTCACAGGGTTGTTGTTGCATTAACTAGCTGCTCAGACAAGATCTTTGATGCCACTTGTGCCACTCAAGTGTGCAACCATACAATACGCTGCCTATAATGTTCGCAAACGTATTCGTCTTCTGTCTTCTATATTATTCTAAAATATAAAAAAATATCGGATTCCAATTTTAACTATGATTTACGCATATTTTCTCGCATTCTCATCGCACTACTTAAGTGTAGAGACGAGTCTAAGTGAAACCTAGTGTACACTGAAGTACCAGAAAAACTGGTATACTGTAATATACACAGCAACCCCATGTGTGCACGCCATTGGTTGCATCCAGCAGTGCGTATATAAAGCGACAGACATCTGTGGAAGCTTCTAGAGCCGTTTCAACCATCACGATTTTGTGATTTTCTTCTTTTTTTTTTTTCCCCTAATTTAGTCCTGTCCAATTCCCACCCATCAGTGTTTCCCCCCTTGTCACACGACGAACCGGCAGTCAGGGAGGACGACGCCATAGTGTGCTTCCTCCGAATCACGTGACGCAAGCCGCCGACTCTTTTCTTTTCGAACTGCTGCTCGTGCAACTTTCGAGAGCGGTGTAACGCACTCGGAGGAAAGCGCTCCCGCCCACCTCTTGTATGCATGAGCTCACAGACGCCCGTGATTGGACAGTGTCGCGCTGATTGACATGGTGGAGAACGTATGCTGCCCCTCCCACCCTGAGAACACAGCTAATCTTACTCTCTGGGCTCCCAGCAGCTATAGAATCACCCGGATTCCGATTTTGTGATTTTCAACACGGTTTAATAGTTGAAGCTTGTGAAATGGGCAACGTTCCCTCCCAGTTTTTCTGGTACCATCAGTAAATCAGGTTAAATTAATGCTTTGACTTGCGTTTCCAAATCACTGAACTTTACTCGTTCTAGGAGACGGTTTCTGTACAAGCTCAAGTAGCTGAAAGTGTGATAAATGGAAGCTATCTATCTGACAGAAAGTCAGGGTGCATTTCCAAGTGCCGCTTTCATTTATATGAACGCATTTTCGTTAAGAGAGATATTCCTTCAGCATTCCTTTGAGAGTTTTAATCACTGTTAGCATTGAAACCTTATTGCTCTATACTGATTATTGACTCATGTACAGCCATGTAAGAGAAACGTACAAAGCAGAACGTACCCCTGTTCAGGAAAACAAACAGACACAGCTGAGGCTCTCTACAGACACCGGCAGCCTCTCGGAGCAAATACGGATATACGATATAACTCATCCCGCTCTGTTTAACAATACAACCTGAATCCGAGGACCTTAAGACAGACAGCAGACAATACAGGATATAAAAGCAGCAGCAGCAGAATACAGGACGTCTCCGTGTGCGCCGATGAAACCCCGTGTTCACTGCTAATGACTGCAAAACACTGTGATTAAATCCTCAGACACCAGGGCAGAGTAGAATAACCACTACTGGGTAAGATCTGCGAAGTTACCTGTTTCTCACTCAGGGCAGTGATCTTGGCCTGAAGTTCATGAAGCTGCTTCTTCAGATCAGCATTCTGGAGGTTAAAAAGAAAAAGAAAGAAAAAGAAAACAGCATGTGAGAGAATGTGTGCTGTTCTTAATTGCAGTGTTAATGAGCTACAATGTGCTTTGTGTCCTCAAATAAAGATTTATATGTTTTACAGCAGTTATGAACATCGCATATGCCCTGGGAGGTTTCATTTAGGCAACTGCACGAGCAGGGAACAAGGATTAGGTAAGATGAATGAGAAAACGACTCAGAACAATCTACAATATGCACCGGTGATGATATAATAATAAAAAAAAAAAAAGTGGCTCTTTTGAGGAGTTTAAGGAATCATGGTGCAGAATTGTAATATTTGCACTATGATAAGCTGTTTGAAGATTTGCACAAGTTAATGTTATACGACCATAAGTATCTGTAGAGGTACGATTTCACAGTGTGGGAATAGTTTATAGTTCAGTTCCCTTGGACCAGACAAGACAATGAAACATGGTTATAGATCCGTCCTGGTCTGCTTAGCATTCACTCACTCAAATTTACCATCAAACAAAATAAGGTAAATGTCATTAGAACAGTGCACCATGCTGGAGTTAACACACGTATCAGGGGTGTACCTGGTGGTATTTTACACATTGGAAAGACAGCAAGAAGTGGCGAAGGTGAAGATGAAAGAGAAGATGAACATTTGATGCCTGTAGTGAACTGGAACAGAAAACAGGACTGGCGTGATAAGAATTATGAGCTGTGTGTGTGTGTATA
>JANCOA010000011.1:12585779-12589112 GCA_024363135.1 Leptodoras oyakawai | reverse complement strand
CTTATTGTGCGTCCATATAATCTGTATGCCTGGAACTCGTGCACTGAGAAACATTCCATGGTGCAAAAGTGTCTCATACGTTAAATGCATTAAAATGGGTTAATTTTTTTAGTTCGTTCTTTTCCCTGTAATTAATTAATCGAAATTAACACATTAAAGTCCCACCCCTAATATATATATATAACGTAAAGAAGATTTTGGACAATAAATTTTTTTCCCTCACACTCATTGCCAATGGTTCATTAGTTTAAACTATACGCAGTCCTCCAGATCCACGTTAAAGTCTATTATTGTTTTCTACGTATTTTCTTTCAGGGTAAATGAAGCTCAAACTACAGCTCAGAGAAAGCACACGTCCCGTGATGCCACCGACGCAGAGGGACAGGCTGATGCACTTCCATTTACAAACACAGATATTTGCAAGTGAGACTTTGACTTAAATAGGAGTCAGTTTTCGTCAGAGTAGTGACAGCAGACGTGTTTTTGCGAGATCGGCTCTGGGTTGCTCTCCAGAAGAGCAAAAGATTGTTTTTCCTGTGCGTTAAGAGCTGAAATTGCAGCGTACAATTCCCTTACTTGGAAAAATAGAAACATGTTCCAGCGTGAATGCTAAGAAAAAGAGTTTGTACTGAAATGAATGTTGTAACGCCACTCTTCTTTTCACTCCACTCACTCCTGCTTTTATATAGCACTGATTCACGTAGACACACTCATTCTGCACTAAGTATCCTGCAAATAGTACGAGGCTTTTAATGAAAGCCTTCAGTGACTGGAATATTTCTTCCTCTTGTACTCACAGATTAGATGACGTGGTCCAGAATAAAATGGATAAAGGTAAAATCCCACCATTTTGAACTTCTTGAAGTTTTAGTAGTGAAAACGTTGCTGTTGTTGCTTCTAAGCCTGCAGGCTGGTGGAAAACTAAATGACCTCCAATTATTTTTTTACATACAGAATCTGTGAAGATGCTAATCACAAGCGTGAAGTCAGATAATTTTAAAAAGGTGAGGAAATGATTCATATGTATATGTTTTTTCCCTTGTGAATGTGAATGTGACCCTGTGACCTGGAGGTTAATGATGAACAAATATTTAGGATTATGCTCTTTTCTTTTCAGATAACTACTAGGTTTGTTTTTTTGTTTTTTTTTACAGAAACACACACTTCACAGTTAAACTCTTTCACACAAAAATCACATAGCTTGTAAATATAAAAGTATGTAATATAGACAATAAACTACACTGACAAAAAAAGAAAATGTAGTAAATATTTTTTATGTAGTAATATGTAGTAAGTATTTCCAAATATAGTTCCTTTCCAATTCCAGTGTGTTACTGTTCCAAATCCAGTTCCAATCTATTCTAGTTCCAAATCCAATTCCAGTCTGTTACAGTTTCAAATGTTATTCCAGTCTGTTTACAGATTCAAATCCAGTTCCAATTTGTTATAGCTCCAAATCCAAATCAAATTCCAATATCTTACAGTTCCAAATCCAATTTAGTGTGTTTCAGTTCCAAATCCAATTCCAATCTATTCCAGTTCCAAATCCAATTGAATGTGTTTCAGTTCCAATTCAATCTGTTACAGTTCCAAATCCAATTCCAGTCTGTTACAGTTCCAAATGTCATTCCAATCTGTTTACAAATCCAATTCCAATTCCAATTTGTTATAGCTCCAAATCCAATTCCAATCTTTTCCAGTTCCAAATCCAGTTCAATCTATTCTAGTTCCAAATCCAGTTGCAATATATTCCAGTTCCAAATCCACTTCCAGTCTGTTACAGTTTTAAATGTTATTCCAGTCTGTTTACAGATTCAAATCCAGTTCCAATTTGTTATAGCTCCAAATCCAAATCAAATTCCAATATCTTACAGTTCCAAATCCAATTTAGTGTGTTTCAGTTCCAAATCCAATTCCAATCTATTCCAGTTCCAAATCCAATTGAATGTGTTTCAGTTCCAATTCAATCTGTTACAGTTCCAAATCGAATTCCAGTTTGTTACAGTTCCAAATGTCATTCCAATCTGTTTACAAATCCAATTTCAATTCCAATTTGTTATAGCTACAAATCCAATTCCAATCTATTCCAGTTCCAAATCCAGTTCCAATATATTCCAGTTCCAAATCGAGTTCCAATCTATTCCAGGTCCAAATCCAGTTCCAATATATTCCAGTTCCAAATCCACTTCCAGTCTGTTACAGTTTTAAATGTTATTCCAGTCTGTTTACAGATTCAAATCCAGTTCCAATTTGTTATAGCTCCAAATCCAAATCAAATTCCAATATCTTACAGTTCCAAATCCAATTTAATGTGTTTCAGTTCCAAATCCAATTCCAATCTATTCCAGTTCCAAATCCAATTCCAATCTATTCCAGTTCCAAATCCAATTCAATGTGTTACAGTTCCAAATCCAATTCCAATCTATTCCAGTTCCAAATCCAATTCCAGTCTGTTGCAATTCCAAATCCAGTTACAATTTCTTACAGTTCCAAATTCCAAGTCCAAAGCCATTTGTTACACAATCCAAAATCTGATCCACTTTATTTTTTTGGGTTGGGTATTGGATGCCTTTTCTGGGTATTAGATCTGTGGCATCAATATTTTCCTCGTTTTCATACAAATCATCTTTGCATCCATCACATCTTTTGCAGCTTGTACAACTGCACAAAGAAGGAGCCAGTCTTGCAGTGTACGATGCGCTGGGCTGTACACTGCTCCACTACGCTGTAGACACTGGCAATAAGGAAATGGTCAGATACATCATAGATAACGGTACAGTGACCAAACAGTTATTCATACTATAAAGCGACGACTTAGCAGTCAGTACTACTGACTCACACTTCTTCCTTTCTTTCTTTCTTTCTTTTTGTGTGACTTTTTAATGAGCAGCTCCACCGAGTATCCTGGATGTTGCAGAAAAAGAGACGTAAGAAAAACTGGGCTTTAATTTACATACAGACTCTTTAATAAAACCTCTCAACTCTGTATGTGTTTCATAATCAATGTTATGAGGCATCCTAATCCACAATGTTGATTTCACGTGTAGGTAGTTATATTATCAATCATTTAATGTCGCAGAAGAGTAAAGCACTTGAAAATGTGTGTGTATGTGCAAATTCCAGAGGTGAAACAGCTCTGCACAAAGCTGCAGCGTCATGCCAGAGGACGATCTGTAGCTACTTGGTGGACGCAGGAGCTTCGCTTACAAAGACTGACCTACAGGTGAGTGTGTGGGCAGAACAAATCCCATTCCAATCTGTTCCAGATCCAAATCCAATTCCAATCTGTTCCAGTTCCAAATCCAATTCCAATCTGTTCCAGTTCCAAATCCC
>JANCOA010000011.1:12578279-12580779 GCA_024363135.1 Leptodoras oyakawai | reverse complement strand
ATGAACAGTGGAGTCTTGGTATGATGTTATTAGCTATTGGGGCTCTAAGTTGAATGCTTTGTTAAAAAGAAACATTCACCATGAGGTCTATTTATGGACCCTGTTTGCTTGAATTCCTTATTTCGCTTGCTTTTTCATCTTTAATGTAAAAGGCCCTTGTACGTCCCCAGTGATGAATGTGTACATTGAGAGCGTTTTTTTTTTTTTTTGTCATGCCAAAAGGATCAGTGTTTTGTGGAACATGTCTAGATTAGTGCTTTATAAGCGGTGTGGTCATAATTAGTCTACTTAAAGGAAAGAACAGGAAAGATGAACCACCCAAAATATATTTCCTTAGATCATATATCATAGTCTTAGAACTATCTTTTTTTTTTATTTTATTTTTTTTTTTATTAACATCACTAAAATGATCTTAGGCACCAAGCACCAAATGTTGGCTGTGAAAAAAAACCCCTCTCCTAGGCTTCCCTAGAGCACAGAACAAGAAAGCCAAGCTGCATTTAGAAACTGTAATATACTGCGAAAAAAAAATTCCAAATAATAAAGTAATATTCTCCTCCAGCTGGGTTATTATTTCCATTTCTTGCTGTAAGTCTGATAAAGCACAGAATGCATGTCATTTCATTTCTTTTCCTGGTCCATGTTGTGTGTAGTGAAGGTCTGATCTTTAATCAGACTTACCCAGAAGCACATGCATCATTTGTAATTAGCTTGACACGAAGCGCAGATTTCAAGTCCCATCCCTGCTGAACTCGTAGCTCCTCCATCTTTACGTTCATTTCCACAGGAAGCGAGAATAACTGTACAAATAGGTCAATAATGATAACGATCATGAGGTAGATGATAATGCTGGTTTAAGGTTCATGCTAAATTTTTTCACTAGTTTCATCATTCGGTTGTGCCTGTACCAATCTGTACCAATCTGTACCAATCTGAACAGCTTTTTCCCATTCTGTTTGGGTCATTTAATACGGAATGATACAGAGGAAAATTAAACCAATTTAAGGACACTTAATCCAGGGCTGGGGGTCTAGAATTACTCTTAATGTAAAGCAGATGTTGTTGGCACATGTTGACGCTATAGCTAGATCACTCCTTCAGGGGTAGTTGACGCTAAATGAACTGGAACTGACTGTCAGTGGAGCAATGAAGGGCCAGTTTCACCACTGAGTGTTTCCAAAATGCTTGTGGTCTTTATTAGTTTTATTAGGTTTTTTTTTCAGCTGTATAAAATAGAGAATAAATATTCACTGAGCTGAAACGCCAGTAAAAAGCCAGTAAAACGGGGGAACAAATTAGTAACTGTTTTGTCCTAAAACAGGGAGCCGTTATCGTACATCTTACACTAAATTCCAGTCTGTTCTTAAGAATTTTAAATAACAGAACATATATATTTTGTATTCATAAATAATGCTGTAATTACACTTAAAATACAAAGTAACTTACTTCAAAAAAGTATTCACAAACCTCATTTCCTCATTAAAAACTGAAATCTGGTTTATTTATTTATTTTTTAATTTAACCCACAAAAACACAAAGAAAGGTTTTTGCAGTGTTTTTTAATGCCAAACGTACTTCTATTTAGAAATAGATGGCTGCAACACACTCAAAAATACTCAAAAACCACATCACCTTTTCCTATAATTATACTTTTAAATCCTTCAGGAATTGAAGATACTAATTATTGCAATTTTGCAAGTGTAAGTTTTGCTGTGTACAAGACTCAACAGTCTGTGGTCACTGTTGTCTGATTCTCCTCTTCGTGATGCTCTGTACATTTTCAATAGGAGACCGAACTGGACTGTAGGCAGCCCTGTCAAGCCATGCTATTGTAGCAGATCCCCCATACCGTGGGCACTGATGCCCCCCCCCATGCCATCACAGATGCTAGTTTTTGCACTGTTTCATTAGTAACAGTCTGGATGGTCTTTTTCGTCTTTGGAGCGCAAAATCCGACGTCCGTTTTTCCCCAAACCGAGCTGAAACATGGACTCGTCTGAGTCACTGTCACAGAGACACTGTCTTGGCGCAAAATTAATACATAGCTTCCTCTGTGCATAATGCAGATATGAGCCCATGTGACTAAGTTCATCAAGATAGCATGACGGTTTTTCAAACCATACCACCTGAGGGCTCAGTGGACGTGCACATTCAGATTTACTTGTATTACTTGTCTTATTTTGCCTCAGTAACAACTTTTCTTTGAGTGTATTGCAGGCATCAATTTTTACATTTGTTTATTTGTAACAATTAGAGTTAAGTTCGTGACTGAAAACACTGAAAATCTTTTCTTTGTCCTGTTAAATAATAAAGGTTCAAGTCAATGAATAAATTACAGATTTCAGTTTTTCATTGGGGGGGTTGACACGGTGGCTCGGTGGGTAGCACTGTCGCCTCACACCAAGAAGGTCCTGGGTTCGATCGCCGGGTGGGGCGGAGACTCTGGGTCCTTTCTGTGTGGAGTCTGCATGTCCTCCCCGTGTCCGCGTGGGTTTACTCC
>JANCOA010000011.1:11976742-11989500 GCA_024363135.1 Leptodoras oyakawai | reverse complement strand
CAAGCTGCCACTGTTGGGCCCCTTGACCACCTCCACCAAAAGGATTAACCTTTTACTTGCCCTTGAGCAAGGCCCTTTTGTATTATCTCTCTTTCTGATATATTTGTCAATGCAAAACTTTCATTCCGTGCTAAATAAATAACTGTATACATTCAGAAACAAACAAACAAATAAGGAGGTTCAAGCCCCAGCAACACCAAGCTGCCACTGTTGGGCCCCTTGACCACCTCCACCAAAAGGATTAACCTTTTACTTGCCCTTGAGCAAGGCCCTTAACCCTCACCTGCTCAGCTGTATAAATGAGGTAAATGTAAGTCACTCTGGATAAGGGTGTCTGCCATAAATGCCATAAATGTAAATGTAGTCGTAGGCCATTCGTGAATGATCGTGATCGTCGAACACATGATGGATTTTCTCATCAGAGGCCAGCATTAACGGCGTGGGCGTGGCTTAAGATACCTGCATTCGCCTACCTGCCGACAGGCGGAAAGAGCGCAAGATGTCGTCAGGACACCGAGAGCAGCCGTCGATGCGCCTGGGAACCTGATAGCCTCCACCTTCGGCATTCCGCCGGGAGGGAGAGGAGGAGAGAAAGTGCCGCAGAGGGAACTTGAGAAGCAGGTTCACCTGACGGGGAGAGCAGAAACACAACTCTTTTGAAACAAAGAGCGCGACGGACGCAACGTAGCTTGCTTTGATCACGACACGGGCTCGCTTGTGTATCTGTGTGTGCGTGTGCGTGTGTGTGTGTGAGCGTGTGAGAGCGCACACACGTGTGTGCGTGCGTGTGTGTGTGTGTGTCTGTGTGTGTGTTCTACTCCAAACAAAAGACTGCATATCATCTTAGCTTTATTTTAACTTTCACCATGGGTGTCGGATTCCCGCAGCCTTTAAAGGAGCCCGGAGCGCCGTGTCTGACAGATCGGATACAGTGGCTTCACCTGTAGCTCCGCGCTGACGTGAAGTCCCAATGTGAGTGGAGCTGCTTGAGTTAATGGCCCGGGCACTGCGTTTTCTAACACCATGCCCAGATCCCTAACACAGTGGATGATTAAAGTGCTGCTCTGTTTCGCCATCGTTTATTTGCGACTCGGGTGAGTTCCGCCTTTAAACCGTGTTCTGACGCAGCAGTTTTTGGTTGGGGGTGTGGGGGGTGTGGGGTGTAATATTTAGGTCATATATATGTTCTTTATTAATAGTAGTAGTAGTAGTGTCACAGATACAATAACCCATGCGCCTTCTAATGCATGTCCATTACTCTGTTTATATTGTAGCTAAAATACAGGTTGTGACTCTACACTGACAACAATGTATATACATATAATACATACATAAGCACCTGTAACGGGTATTGGTACATTTCTGAACTGTTTTGCATAGCTGTCAGAAGCATGTTTAGGCCAAATCATTGTAACATGAATCATGTAACGTGGTTGATCTGTGCATGCTGTTTCTTTCTCTCTCTCTCTCTCTCTCTCTCTCTCTCTCTCATTTAACCCTCTTAACCCTCATTAATAACGGCACGGCTCGAGCTGTATTTCCACATTCCTTCAGTCACACGCAGGAGCGCTGAGTTTTGCAATCGCCTCACCTGTAGCCTCCAAGAGTGTTGGGTTGTAGGAAAATGTCTGTCATAATACTACATAATAATTTACATCTTTTTTTTCTTTCTTTTTTTTTTTTTTTTTTACAAGCGCCTACCTGTTATTAGTTGAGGGATTCCATAATGACATCCTACTTAAAATACTCTGCCCTAGCAGTCCTGTGCAAGATTGAACCCCCCTTTTGTATTATCTCTCTTTTTTATATTTTTGTCAATGCAAAACATTCATCGCATGCTAAATAAATAACTGTATACATTCAGAAACAAACAACCAAATAAGTAAATGCATAAAAAAAAAAAACATAAATAAAAGTCAGGTTACATAGAAAAAAAAAGGGTTTGCATGCCTTTAAAGAAAGGAGGATATTAAGTAACAGACTGCTTTTCAGATAACATTGAGATCAAGGCTGTCTGGAATTACCTGCAGGAACATAAGCAAATGAGACAGTCAAAGTCCACAAAAGAGCTACGGCAAGTTCTCCGGGATGCTTGACATAACTTACCAGCCAATTTCCTTATAAACCGACACCGCGGTTCACCTAACAGGGTACTCTGTAATGTAGTAATCTTAAAAGGTGGTCCCAAAGAACGCTGGTTTGAATTTATATCGCTCTGATTGCTATATGCAAAGGTTCCATTTAAAATGCACAATTGCCTCATAGATTGATTCTTTCATTGCACATGCTTTGGGTCCAGGCCTGTAAACAAGACGCTTATTGAATCTATACTAGCTCAGAGGTATGCATGTCTACCTAATCCCCTGAAGTGCATAAAGACCTGTATGACGTCCAGAGTTTCAGTAGGTAAGTCATGTGCACAGATGAGCACAGAAAACTCTATGCCATATCTCTGATTTATCAGGTCAAACCTGTTTGCTTCCCTCAGGCCCTCAGCAGTTAGTAAAGAACCCACCACACTGTAGCACTCCACAGCGATATGAGACAGAGGGTGATGACAGGCAGGATTTCAGGTGCTTGTGCAGACAGATAAGTTCATTCAGCTTAGACGTAACAGTACACTGTAGTCTGTGTCAGCTCCCATCCTGCAGAACCCGGTTTCTTTTCTCTTTTTTCTTTCTACCCCTAATATTTATTTTGCCTCATCGTTTTTTTTATGGGATGGATTTGGTGGGTTGGCATGAAGGTTAAACTGTAATGATAATAGAAGTGAGAAGTTGAAACATGGTTGTTTGGTGAGAGGCCCTGGGCATGCCTGTGGTAGACGCTGATGTGTAAACAAGGAGAGCATAGGTAAGGTATGAAGCATACCCAATCATCAGGATAGTCAGAATCAGAGTGAAGCTGATGTCCATCCATGATGTACTGACACTGCACTCAGGGTTACCCGTTTAGTCAAAAGTAAAGTGGGCGGACAGCGGCGCATCTACCCAATGGCAGCCCCAGAATCTGGCGAGTGAGAGAGAGAGAGAGAGAGAGAGAAAGTGAGAGAGAAAGAGAGTGAGAGAGAGAAAGAGAGAGAGAGAGAGAGACGCTTTTCCCCCTGCCATCCGAAAATCCTTAAAACCATCATCGTTCCAGTTTGGCAACCACATGGTAACAGCCTCGCCCGCGGAGACATGACACACTGGCTTTCCGCACTCGCTGCTGCTGCTGCTGCTGTTGCGCCGCGTAAAAAGCTCGCGTTGTTCCACGAAGCAGCTCCAAACTGAGGACGAACGGCTTAACGCTCGGCTCAAAGGATACAAGGAGATCGCATTTCTTTCAGCCCGATCTGCAAGCGGTACTTCGCTCAATGTCACCATGATCGTGTTCTCGTCGCGCACTGTGCTGCTGTCAGTCTACTACCCTCAGATCTTCCTCATCCTCACCAGCGGCAGCTACCTGTAAGTGCGAGCATCAGAGCCCTACTGCTGATTTAGACCATAGACAGTCTGCTTCAGGCTCTGCTCTGTCTTACATACTACATAATTCCTCAAGATATGTACCTTACTTACAACTTAGGGTACACTTTTCTCACACCATGAGTGCACAGCAATATAAAGGATGATGTCTTCGAAAAGCTCAAGTTGCCCCTAGACCTTAGACACAAACTGTACAAAATCAATAAAACCTTGTTTGTAGATTTCTGCATCTCATAATCAGGTTGATGTAAGACAGGGGATATTATCAGCAAGTTTCTGATACCAGTTAAAAAAATAGCTCTTATATAAAATGTCTAACTCATTTCTGCAAGGCGCTGCTGTACAGTTGATATGTGATCCAAAAAAAAAAAAAAAAAAAAAAAGAGAATAGATTTCATTTCATTTGGCCACTGAGTGGCAGAAATGTTCAGTGAGATCGAATCGCCAAGGGCTTGTGTTTCGCACAGGTGCTATCTGATTTTCTGTCTCGTCTACGTGTGCGAGAGCTATATGTTATCTTTTATTATGTTTGGGCTAGGGTCTTTTAGGCAGTCACCTGCTGGTTCATGGTTGTTCCTCAAATTGTTCCACAAATTGCCTTGGGAAACTGTCAAACTGAAATAAATTTGAATGCCGGATACCCCAAATCCGAGGTTAAAATAGATGTGGCTTTTGGTCCCAGTGGCCCAGTATAGCCTTGGTCTGCACACTGCCAAATGACATGTCAGTGTTTGTTTTCTTGCAATCTGAACCTTCTTTATTCAGCATAAAGTTAATTCTATTTTAAAATTTTGATTTGACTTGAATAAAAAGGTTGCAGACTGTTTGCACACGATTACATGTAATAATGATAATAATAATAATAATAATAATAATAATAATACTTATAATAATGATTATTATTATTGTAGCAAAATAAACAGCAACAAAACCAATAATATTAATGATAGTAGAATAATTGTTAAATTATAATACAATTCTAGATAAAATATTACAATAATAATAATAATAATAATAATTATTATTATTATTATTATTATTATTTGTTACTTAATATTCTGCAATGAAATCACCTTCAGGTCAAGTGTACAACTTTTGTGTTGTTTATGTGATATCACACACTGTAACGTTGCTCTATATTATGAACAGGCCACCGTACATGCTCTAATAATTTTTATGGCTCTGTGCACAGCATTTCGACACAGTTGCGTTATAACTCAATGAGTACAACTGTAATCATCAACAGATTTACAAATTTACTTTAATCAAATGGAAACAATTGTATTTCTTCCAGCTCCCTTTGTGCAACAGTGAATTGCAGGAACTAAGAGAGGTTGTGAGGTTGAGATCAGAGATTTTCCCGTAAGCATCTGGTGCCAGTCAGTTCACATTGGTAGTTTTGAGGTTGTTTTAGTCAGATTTGTTTTAAGTGGACACTGAGCTGCATGATATCTTAAGCCAAGCACAAAGAGACCATTTATTTTCTCTTGTTTAAATGTAGAGTGCATTTACTTGTCTGCAGGATTATTTATTTATCATTTACCAGAAAGTCCTGCTCATGTTGAAATCTTTCTCATGGTACATGTTAGATTTATTTCGCTATATTTTCCATCGACCACAATTCCATCAACCACAATTCCATCAACCAGTGCATGGTTTATATGTAATGGTTCTCCAATTAAATTAATGTTTTTACATTCTGTTTATAGACCTACCAGAAAAAGTGTGTGTGCTTTCTAACAAAACTCCTCGATCTTTTGCTCCTTTTTCTTTTGCCATGAAGCGCATGAACCTATTAATCCTTCCCAGTACCGCTGAGCCTGTACAAACTTAGTGTAACTCATGTAGCATTGTCTAACTTGGTGAAAACCACTGTAACTGAATGGCAGAGGTGGTGAGCGGTACACTGTGTACACACACACACACACACACACACACACACACAAGGGTTTCTTGAAAGCCTCACCACCAGACCATGACACGATCAACAAACAGTGTTTACTACATGCAATGTTAGGGTGACATCACCACTGACCTACCAGCCAGTGATCGTCTCTAGCTCCTCATTTTATTCCTCTTCCTTATTATAACCTGGCCCGAGGTAGAAAGTTTATATTCAGCTTGTTATACCAAAATCACCACTAAGCAGAGATGTCAGTCAGGGCATTATAGTTGCTGGAAAGCTGGCATGCCATTATACATAACCATTAGCAGACACCAAATAAACAATAAGATGGAATGGTATAAAGTGAAGCTTGTTCCGTAATAATCTCAATTTAATTTCTGCATAATTTACAAAAAAACGTTTTTACAAATGAGGCTGAAAACGCAATAGAGCTATATACACCGTTGCAACATGCACTTTTTTTTTTTTGCAGTTCCAACAAAAGGGTTTTTTTTCCCCAAAAGTACAAAAGAACTTCAACAAACATTTCTACCAATTAAGTAAAAGCTAATAATTACTGTATAACTCACAGGGACATACCAGAACAGCGTATGTACTGTATATTGGTATGTACATATGTACATATCATATATGTATATATACCAGGGAAAGACGTGTTATTTTCTCTCAAGGTGACCTCCAAATATACTTTGCATTATACTTTTTCCCCTTCCTATTGTCTCATTTGACGAGCTCATTTTCTACAAGCTGCTCTGACAATAAGTGTACAGTGACAAGCATTTTAATGTATAATGATCAATATGAATTATTTGAATGATTTGTAGGAAAATGCTACTTAAAATAAGGTTGGAATGTATGCATGCATGCATATTTTCTACTGTTGCTTAGTCACATTAGATCTGCAATCTCTGTCGGGAACTTCAGGGACTATTCTGTAGTTAAAGATTAAAGGTTTTTGCAGTTTCCTGATATATCATAGGCAAAGTCTGCACTAGTGTGAGAATTCTTTCTTTACATGTCTCCTGCTCATTTCTCAGTGACAGTGTCCTGAAAAAGGGGAAAAATAAAATAATAGGATAGGGTAGAATATACGGTGTTATATATTATTTTTAGTTATTAAACATGAAGTTAATGTTCAGTATATCAGTGAAGGGGAGTGCTCGGTCAGGCGGAAGGGCACGTGGCAGGAGTAAGCGTCCACTGACTCATTCATGATGTGTTCCACCTTAGACAGGCCATAACACTGTAAGAGCTGTAGTTTCTTTCTGCAATTTCCTGCAAATATATGTCTTAGGGTCCTTCTGCTGCAACACCTTACATTTTTCCTTAAGAGTTTCAGTTGTACATATACTTTACCTGCTTCCAGTTGCAGTCCAAAACACATGGATTTGATTCTCTGCAGAGACGAGAGATGTATCCCAATCTTGGAGCGAAGGACACGTTTGTTGGTCCCTCATCTCCGTCTTCATTGCACATGTGGTTTTGCATTTAAGAATAATTCTTAAGCCTTTGTGGACGTGGAAATGCAACTAAAGTAGACTCAAGCCAACCATATCCAATTTCCAATGAACATTCCCTCCCTTTTTTTTCCCCCCACTTTCATGTGTTTTGAAAGGGAATCCATAAGTTGTAAGTGCCCTACCCCCACCCCCTCCACTCATTTTTTTTTTCTTTTTGCTGACACACAGCTTGCATGCTGCAGCCTGCCCTGCTTGTGGTGGAGTCCTCAGTGGTCGACGTCATACTTCAAAGCTGGCATGTGCTTCCATGGGTTTTTATGGCCCTTGTGTCTGATATGTTTGAAAGACATATATCTGCATGGGTTAGATGGTGGTAAACAAAAGGGCTAGGTTGTTTACAGGCAAAGACTGTGCCCAAAAATACCCAATGTCTATTTGGGAATGAATCTCAGGACTGAATCAACAGAAGACCAGAACACTGGGTTGAGCACTGATTTCTGAATATGCCAGCTGAGAAATGTGCAAAACGATAAAATGAAACGCTTTGTTGAACTTTTAAGGCATCTTACTCTAAATGAGTCTTCTTTACCTGCCTAAATTTATACTTATATTACCTGCTTCAAATGCGGCATGATAAATGTCTGCTATTTACTGTATTTATTGCTGAAAAGAATATATGACCCTTTTTTAATGACATCCACATTTTATATATTTGAAAAGGCAACAAATGTAGATTTGTGGATATCTTTAAACATCTACAAATGGTGTGTGAATCTCCCATGAACTCTTATTTGTGTCACACCATCTCTGTTTTGTAAACACTGTGAGATCCCAAATTAAAAGGAATAACATTTATGGTGACTTCAGGGTCAAGACGTGAACCACTTCTAAATTTGAAAAGCAGAAATTACAAATTGTGTCCTTGCCTGCGGCATGCCTGGCGTTGGTTAGGTCTGGAAACAATTCCAGCTATGTTACCTAACAATTAGTGTACCAACCCAACTTACTTTATCAGGGACTTGTGCCAAACCATTGTGGACAGACCTAATCCACAAGCAAATAAACAAAATATCATTTTCTGCTCTGACCATTCTGACATGCATTGTCAGATGTGTGTCCTTTATACCTTCTAAAATATGTAGCACTATCTATATTTTTCAGGAGATTGTGCTGAGTGGCTGTGAATAAACCCTGTTCTTGCATTATGTATCTGCTGTACGTTTATGATTGTCTGTTATATTGCTATAAAATGTAGACTAGTTGATTTATTTTTAAACAGCAAGATATTGAATTTATAAATGATAGTAGATTCTAGTCGATTTTAGCATTTTGTGCTGTTTGTTGGTCTGTACGAGACAGTAAACTGTATAACATGAGTAGTGTTGCGTCAGTGTAACATTTCATACAATACAGTATATACCTTTATTTTAGATTTAGCACATCAATATTAATGTCCTACATGCACCATACGTATCGGTTTGCTTCTCCACCCTAATTAACCGTGCCTCTGTTTCTCTTCCCCCGTCAAGGGCCCTTTCCTCTGTGGTGGCCCTGGGTGCCAACATCATCTGCAATAAGATTCCAGGCCTGGCTCCACGCCAGCGGGCCATCTGCCAAAGTCGTCCTGACGCCATCATTGTAATAGGCGAGGGGGCTCAGCTGGGCATCAATGAGTGTCAGTACCAGTTCCGCTACGGCCGTTGGAATTGCTCGGCCCTGGGAGAGCGTACCGTCTTTGGCCAGGAACTCCGAGTAGGTCAGTCTAGCAAACAGCTAACGGCTATTTTTGGTACACTCAGAAAGAAAAAGGTCAGTTGGAGATCTCAATTGATGCAATTTAGAGAGAATCTCTGGTTATTGTATTGTATAAATCATCCTTTGCAGCTTTATCGACATATTGGTAATTTGGACTGATAACAATTTTTTGTGCACATTTGGTGAATGTTCTATTTGAAGGCTGTTTCCTGTCGAAGAGACGTGGAAACCCGTTGAGCTTCACTAGGATGAGAAACATTTGCAAGCTTTTGAGCAACATTTACATGATGCTGTTGAATGCATAGTTGTTAGTCTGAGAAAGACTTTTAATATATTTCGAGAGCCAGCCTTCACAGTATGCCTTCTTACAAAACCATGTCTGTAAATTAATCGACTGATATAGTGCTGCATTTTACACAGCCAATGCACATCCGATCACGCAACCACAGATCTACTCACTTACATTACTTTTTATATACATTTTTATTGCCTTGAGAACATTTGTCAATAAAATGAAAGAATAGACATGACAGTTATATCTGCGTCTGGGCAAGAGCTTAGCATTTACGAGTTTAGGACAGAAGACCTGCCACAGAATGCTGGTTGCATTGAAATTATGCAATTTACAGGCAAGATCCTTATGAAATCATTATTTATGTCCTTTTAAGCCCCAAAAGAGAAAATAAAAGCTAATATGCAGGTGTAATTAAAGTAAAAATTTATATAATACATGATTTGTTGTTTTTACTTATCTAGCAGAATGAAAAGTATTTTTTTTAACTTACTAGCTTTGTAATACGCTATAAACATATATTACTACAAATTACTAGCAGTAGACATAATAACAAATACGGGCCGAGTTAAATGCCGAACTGTAATAATGAATCAGGACAATATTATGACCGTAGACATTCCAAAGTATTGTCACTTATCAAAATGGCATGCAGAGCTGTTTCTCCAGTTATAGAGGATATATAAATATAGAGGACGAAATGAATTGTAATTGTAATATAACTGCCAGACTGATAGCAATAATTTTCTTCTGTTCTGCTTTCTGCTTTCAGGCATTTTAAATCCATTGTTAGGGGTTGTGTCAGTGTCACTAATATTGTATTTTGGTTAGTCAGTTTGCTCTTTGATACAAGGTCTACATTTATTTATTAGGGCTTTTTTGTCTACGGTTAAAATCTATGAGCATGCTATTTATTGCATGTAATTTAAAGTCACATGCAAAACATTAGAAACTATGTGTCATGATGTGGACGGATGGACCTAAGCTCAGACTTTTATTAAAGCCAGTTTAACAGACAAACAACAGGGCCAGGCAATGTGAGGCAGGCTAATGGACAAGCAATCAGATTAAAAGGATAAATGAGAAGCAGGTTATGGTCAAACACTAATCAAAACTGGTTCCGTTCGAGGTTTCTTCCTCGGGTCGTCTCAGGGAGTTTTTTTGCTTGCCACCGTAGCCTCCGGCTTGCTCATGTAAAATGTATATCTGGAATTGATAGGGTTGTGTAAATCTGTTGTGAAAAGTGCTAAATAAATACCATTGAATTGAATTAGATTGAAAAACAGGCACATAACAAGTTTGGCCTCAGACACAGTGCTGGAGTGAGACTTGGCCGAGTAACACTAAGAGTTGTGGTTATTTAAAGGGAGTTGTGTGATAGCAAACAGGTGAGTTCTATTAGTAATCAGGTGACCGTGAAGTGGGATAAGAGCCGGACTGGAGGTTCCGCTGTACCTAAATGCCATGCAACAGCGCAAACCAGCATGCAGTAATCATTTTCAAATACAAATATTGGATTAATATAGTAAAGCTTGCTTTATGCTTTATGATATTAAAATGTAATCTCATTACATCTGGTAATCTGTACACGCTGTCAGCTTTTTCACTTCGCTTTCACTAATGAACTCTTTGGTACTCATTTGACTTTGGCCTGCACTTTTTGCTATTGTATAAAAAAAAAAAGAGAGAGAGAGAATGTTTTATTAGTGGCTTGAAAGAAATTCAGATGTTGAAGTTTAACTGTTCCACAGTCAAGCATGTCCAAAAAATACAGTTTGCGAGCCTCTTAACCATACAAATAATTTTACAGCTGAGGTAAAGTTGTTTGTAATGGTTTCAGTGTTTTTATTTCTTCACATTTCTCCGATGTTAATGCGGCTCTGATTGTTCCAAGCTGTTACTTTTGACACTAATTGAAAATATCCTTCTAGAAACAGGCTTCAAGTTCAACGTATATATTCTGTAAGCGTTCCTATTGCTATCCAACAGTTTTCCTTGCATGGTTAGTGTTGTACCTCAAAGAGTTAAATGTCATATATTCGCAAAGCTGATTCGCTGTATGCTTGGCCAGTTTCAGTCAGCTTGGACAATCTCTGGCTGTTTTATTTTGGCTTTCCAGTGCGGTACACATTAATAGCTGGGTTATTGGATATTACTGAGCCCCTAGAGATTTCATTCAAGGAAAGATTCTGTTTCAGAAAATGGTCAGGTAATCTGATCCTCATTTCAGTATTACCCGGGAAATATAAATGTCTGTGGAAGGAAAATGGTGGCTAAGAGTCTTTATATTCTACCGTTTGAAAGACATAACTAATACATTAAAAAAAAGAGGAAAATATAAAATCTATAGATAGCAAACATTTATAGTCTGGCTTTCGAAAAACGGTTGTGACTTAACTTTACAGCGGGTAGTCGAACAACTTCAAATGAAATGGAAATCTTTATTAAAGTGTGAATTCAATTTCAATCAAGCCAATAAACCTCTTTCCCTTGCATGTTGCAAGGGACTTTGCATGGCAATGAAAAAGGTCCCATAATCTTGTGTTAGATTTTTTCCAATCTCCACTACACAACAGAAGTGCTGAATGAGAAAAGTACTCACACTCCTTTGTATTTGCTATTCTGTCATGCTGGTGATTCAGTGTATCCATGTGAATGGAGTTTGTCACTGAGCTCAGAGAAAAATGGCTTCAGTGCAAACTTGGACTTACTGACTTCACCGCAAGGCCGGTGAAAGGGCAGGTGCATGAGACAATTTTGTAATTTCTTTTCAAGCTTAGGGGAAAAGAAATATGGAAACCAATAAAACTCAGTCCAAAAGGTTTTTGGAATGCCATTGGAATTGTTATTGCATACTGGATACTCATAATTGTGTATGGATATTCTCAGAATCTGGGTGGTGGGTTGCCATGTTGTCTTAAAGCTGTACTGCTTTGTCTAGTCAGATCAGAATGGAATTGGGCAGTGTTGGTCACTTAAGTCATGAGATTTAAGCTCAAACGTTATTTAAGTATGTGCATAGCTCAAGTTTTCTATATTCGCATGTGTTCAAATTCAGGAAAGTCCATTCAGCTTTTTATAATTAGCTGTGTGTTGGTTACACCCCTGAGGTTGCCAGGTTTTTTTTTTTTTATGAGTTGAGGTGTCAGAGCTGGGATTTATGTACAGCATCTTTCAACACTTTTCCCTTCTGCTTAGAATGATGTAACATGAAAGCAAGATAAACACATAAAAAAGAAAGGCTACAACTGTAGTAAGAAAATGGCAAGCATTCAACAAAACAGCAAAGAGATGTCTAGCTGAATGTGAGGTACTTTACCATGCTGTTGAAGTAAAAATAATGCTATAAAGAAAACGACTTTGGTTTGAAGAATAAGCTAAAACTTGTCTGGTTTGATGAGCTGTCTAACAGCTCACTTTAAAGTAAGTGTTTTGTTCCTTTCAGTTATTGCTTTATCCTGGTCAGGGTTATGGCAGATCCCCTGGGCATGAGGTGGGAATACAACCTGGATAGGACACAAGCTCATGCACACACACACACACACACACACATACACACACACACACAGACACCTAGGGACACAGCAAATCCACTGTTCAGTTTAGCCATAGAAAATTCAGTCCTCCAGAATGAGTAATGATTTTTCTCCATGTAAGAATTTTTTTTTTTCCTTTGTAGACTTTACAGGGAGGATACAATTAATTAGTAGTGTCATATTTATGTATTTAATATTGCCCTCAAATGGCATTTTTTTGAGTGCATACACAGCGCAAACCATACATTTCAGCATGACACATTATGGTTACGGGCGGCACGGTGGCGCAGTGGATAGCGCTGTCGCCTCACAGCAAGAAGGACCCGGGTTCGATCCCCGGGTGGG
>JANCOA010000011.1:11591530-11602904 GCA_024363135.1 Leptodoras oyakawai | reverse complement strand
TGTCTCCAATTACACCAAGGATTGAAAAACTGTGCAGTGAAAGACAGTCACATCCATCTCACTGAGCTCACTTTTGGGCCGGGGGGGGGGCACAGTGGCACTTACCATCCACAAAGGGGGCCCCACATTAAAAAGGTTTGAGAACCGCTGCCCTACACCATACTAATACATTATTGTGCTCTAAAATGACAGGTGTATCAGTTTCATTGTCTAACCCCTCTGTGTGTATGTATGTGTATATATATATATATATATATATATGTATATGTGTGTGTGTGTGTGTGTGTGTGTGTGTGTATACACGATACGACAAATGCATTAGAGCATCCACAGAGATTGCATGACATAGGACCAACTGTAAACTGTGTCACGCTAGATCGGTGGTAATAAGTTAAATACGCTATAATGATTCATTGTTTTTGTAATGAATCTATAAAGGATTCCACAGAACCCTAAGAAGTTGGAGATTTGCTCCATTTCTAGAACACGATCACCACCTAAAATGCTTTTCTCCTTAATTGAAGTCAGGTTCATTTTCACCCAAAGGCTGAGCAACCTTTTGCTGGAGCATTTGACTACCAAATGCTGACCTTTCTGCATGGAGTATTTAGAGAGATGTGTGGATCAATGAGCGCCCTCATGCTGGGCCATCACAGTGAAGTGCAGAGTGGGGGGAAAAGGAAACCGTGACCTACCATCTATGACCTCTTTCAATCAGTAGCCCAGGATGCCTGACAGCTCCCCATGCTCACACTGGGAACCACAATAGTGACGAGAGGGTTTGTTGAAAGGAGCGGGACTGAGAGGCTGAAGGATGACAAGAAAGAGAAGACGTCGCTTTGAGGGAGGCATAAAGGCAGCGAGATGCACTTGGAGAGAAAAAGGAGTGGTATTTCGAAGGTGGCATAAGGACACAAATCTCTCCTTGGTGATACTGCAGTGACCCTGGGGTTGGGCCAGCAGAGCTTCAGCTCTCACAGGCACCGCATGCTGACAGTTGGAAATGTCAGCTCCAAATCCTCTGAAAGTTTATTGCTGCTGAAGTGTCGCCCCAGAAAATCCTTCCCCATCGCAGGCTGGCTTGTTGCTCCCTGGCTGAGGCACCGAGAGCCGTGCCAACATTTTTTTGTGCCAGCGCCCTGATGAAAGACCTACTCAAGCAAGGGCTGCTTTTAGAGTCCTTTTGTTTTCAGGCAGATCTAATGTGGATCACAGTTGCTTCTGGTGAAGGATGATTGGCATCCATTTTGTTCTGGCTATCATGTACAGAAGTTTAAAGTACACCTTATTTTAAAAGATTAGTAATCATCAGAAAAAACGATACAACCTCATCATTCAGTTCATCATTCAAAGAAATAAAATGGGTCGTTGTAATAGAAGCCACGGATTTGCCGTTGATGGACCATCAAGTGTATGTCTTTTGCCTGAAGGTTATAGTGCAGTCCAGTGAAATGAACTTCTCGGACAAACCGAGTTCCCCGTGATTGTCGGAGGTTCTTGTCCTCTGACATTTTAGTGATACAAAATAAGAACTCTAGCAAAAGCCAGAAGTCCAATCCGCAACACTGTTACACTAGCAACTTAGTATAGTGTGTCAAACACAGGCCCCCTCAGGTAATCAGCCTGACGTGATTCATCACTGAGAAATTCCACCAGAGTAGACTTTTAAGCAACAGTACATTTGTCAGGAAGCTGTGCTGCCCTGTTCACCCTTGTGTGTTTGTGGTGCTGTTCCTGTGCAAGTATATCTTTGTCAAGTCCTGCTGGTAAACAGGGGCAGCCCTGGTTAAGAGAATGCATGCATGCAGTAATAATTATTCCACTGATTTTATTAATGAAATGGTGTTTTGGCTTCATCGATCCTCCTTCAAGCAGCTGCTTGAGCTCCGTTCCAAGCACATTATCCTCTACACATGCACTGTGGCCAGAAACCAGATCTAATGAGGTGAAGCTACAACTCACCCCAGTTGAACTCGGCTGTAGTCTCGAAAAGGCACTTTCTTTTGAGCTGAATCGTAGCTCTGGTCAAATTTCTGAAGACGAAACGAAAAATGTGTAATTTTGTTGCATTTTATCTTAACTGAACGATTGATTTTACATAAAGGTTGTCTTAACAAGGAGTCCAACCTTCTATTCTTCCTCAATGTTAAAGGTTTTGTGTGAGCATGCTAAAGGATTGCCATTCAGACAAATGAACACTAAATGGGAGGTTGTGGTGTTACTTTGTGTCGGGTTCTGAGATCTGCCTGCTTTCTTACCTTACGACAGGGTTTATGGGCATCACTTGACTTCCTGGAAATGGAATAAAATGGCCTGGGGGTGCGGTGCATTTGTCACCACTTCCATTGACCACAAGCTACTCAGCTGTGCTAAATCACCAGTATGGTTATTACAAAAGAGAGGCCTTCAGCCTGCCTCCTGCTTCCTTCCCGTCCCCTCTTGTTCTCAGGGGACGCGCTCACCTTGGTTGTGTGACCCGTATATAATCAGAAGAGGCGGCCACCGGAGGGAGCGGATTGGAAAATCAAACCTCATAAAATTCACATTTCTAACCACCACAGATTTTCTCTTGTTGCCTGTAATAAGCAAATGTGGCTGTGGCTGTACTTATAGATTCTAGGGTTTGTTACACGGTTATTAAATAGATTACCATTATTCTGTCTCTGTAAGAATGTTCCAGAATTGACCAACCATATCTCTAGAGGCATTTCCTGACTATTTGATCGTAATTATTTCTGTAGTCCTAGAAAGTATAATTCTCAAAGCTTGGGTTGAAGCGAGGCGATTGGTAAAGGAAGATGCTTGCAGGTGATGTCTCTCCTAAGGTGGCTTTTCCGTGATCCCGATCTGCTGTTGAAAGGGAGACCTAGAGCAAAAGACAAGTTAAATGAGAATGTACTTGAGGCACAAGGTCAATGCCTGGGGGCCCCCAGTCCTGCAGAACTCATCCCCCAGGGGGGAGATTAAAGAGGGTATGCTAGCCCATTAATGCAGCTCTTCAGTGGGAAAATTGAACTGGTGACCCAGGCAGGGGAGGGAGGCACCTGCCCCTGTTTTTCTATGGTGCTTGTCAGTTGTCAGGTCTTTGTTGCCATTAAGGTATTCTTTGATGGGGTTCAGGGGAAAGACGAACTAAAGGCCCCATGGCGATTGAGGTGGCGCTCTTTGTTGCTCAGAGGTACAAAGGCAGTGGGTGGAATATTAGGACTGGTCTAATACGCAGGCGTAGGGAAGAGGCAGACGCTTCCCTCCCACCAGTTCCAGCCTGAGTTACTGTAGTGACAAGTGTGACTAGATGAGGCTTCACAGAGGCTCAAAAACAGCCGTTACTTAACTTGCAAACCTTTTTCCTCTCTTAAGAATTAAAGCACTTCTGACACCATCAATTATTAATATAGTACTAGAAGTATATGTGACTTTAAAAAGGGTGTTTACTCCACCTCTTCCTTGTGAATGTTTCATTTTTTTATGGGAATACATAAAACACTTGTATAACACTTGTATAAAAAAAGAAGGCTGTGTGTCCTTTTGAAGGAAGGAAGATGAGAAAAGCTTTGTCTGCTGCCAAATGCCATGTGCTGGTTAGTTTTTCTCTGAGCCCTGTGCTTAAGCTTTGTCTACGTTTGGGCTTGTCTGCTGCACCAATTTGCTGTTCTTGGCAGCCAGGCTGCACAGAGGTATGCAAAACAGCCGTGGAGAGTCCCACACCGCAAGCATGAAAAACAGCCGACACTAGCACAATGAGCTACTCTCCACACTGGGATTTACTAAGCAAGTGTGTTGGCCCATTTCATTTCTTTTTCAAAAAACAGCTTTCCTAAACGCAATAAATCAGAGATTCGCTGTATTTCATCGTAGGAACGGTCAGGTTTAGAGAGCGTTTTTAGGGTTTGTTTTTTTCTCTCTACAGTAATTCGTACGTTATCACATAGTGCTGATCAGGTTTTTCATGGAATGTAATGGAAAACAGAGCCAGGTATGAAACTGGGAATTTTAATAATGCGTTTTGGTGGAGTAAATGCAGTTCATTTTTTTTTTTTTTTTTTTTAGTTCTAAATGGTCCTTATGGCCTTATTCTAGATAACAATTTCCACAGTTGCAGATTGCGTAACAATTTTAACAGGCTCCTTGTGCCAAAGAGCAAGGAAATGTGTAACATCTTAAGAATGTCCTCTGATAAGGGGAACCAACTGCCTGAGGCTTTACTCCCCAGAGAGAAAAGGAAAAAAGTTCAAGCTTTGTTAATGATTGGGCAAATTTTTTCGAGGAGAGCAAACGACTGCCTCATGAGCAGATGGAGAAGAGGTTTGGATTACATCTCACTATCTTGCATGCCACCAACAGCCAACGCCCCCGATCCCTTTCTTGTTGCCACAGCCAGCTACGTGAAGAAAACACTCCTAATGTGGCGATACAATGTGGAAATGTATTCAACTGACTGGTTAGAATGGGAGAATGGTTTATTGTGGTACAGACCCTTATAATTTCCTGTAGTATTCGTTCAGATCCGAGTATATATGTGCTTGTATATATGCATGTAAAAAAACCAGCCACGAGGACCCAGTTGATTTGGTCGTGTAAGAGATTCAGCACTATTCACTGAGGAAATCAGAGCCAAGAGGAAAGAGATTTAATAGCACTGCAGCACCAGAGAAAAGCTTCAGCTCTTCTCTGCATGGATGGTTGAGTGAGTGAGTGAGTGAGTGAGCGAGAGAGAGAGAGAGGTAGGAGGGGTGGTGTTTTCTGGCGTGAAAGCTGAGAGGCCTGTTGTGCTCCCTCTTGACTTATGAATTAGTCTGCTGCAGGATGCAGCAATTCTGCCCTGTAGTGCAAATGTCATGTCAAAGTGGATGACTGGGTCTCTGTTTACCCATAAGAGTTTGGCTGACACTGAGCTCATAGTCTGCGAAAGCTATTTAAGAGACGTTTGGGCTCTAACAGTTGATGCTGACACCCCAGTCTTGACAATCTGAGTGTACACCCATGTAGCAGTCCATGTTGTTTCTGGAAGTGTGCAGACTTTCTCCTGCCTTTTGGTACTGGATTGTTTTGGAACGGTTTGAGTGGCTTTTAATGGGCTCTGAAATGGACTTTACTCCTAAAAGCCCAAAAAGGCTTTGGCTCGGAGTCTGACTTCCTTTATGAGCCATGAAGTTTCAGCGCATGACTTGTGTCCCACTGGAAATACCATTGAGCTTTAGGAAATGACATGGAATTGGCAGCCTGCTTCCTTTTTTTTTTTTTTTCTTTTTTTTCTTTTCTTACACCTTGCCTGATGGGTGGTCCCCGGGTATAATTTCAGTCCTAACAGTTACTGTTCCAGCAACATCTGATGTCACGCTAATTGTTTGCAGATGTAATGTGTTCTCTCTGTATGTGTCTGAATCATGCAGGCAAATTAACAATGGCTTCCTTTCGCGTGCGTGATTGAAGCGATCTGTTCAATTTTCTCACTCGTTTCACTGAAACAGAATGAGGTTCATTGGAATGACTCGCAGACATTTCTGGTTGTCAAGGAAACGTGGTATGAAAGGCTGAGCCAAACAGTGGATGGTTTGGTCCACTGCTTGTGAGAGCAAAGCGATTCTGTTTCCTGGCACACTTTAGATAAGCTGTTCAAAAGCAGCCTGTTCATGTCTTTTTATGAGGCACCTTGCTGCTTTAAAGCAGTTCTCTCAAGCATGCATTGCCACTTATATAAATCATGTCCAAGCACCAAGGAGAAATCTCTGGTCGTGTTGCAAGGTCAGTTGCATGATGTTCGAACACCGAACGTAGGTCCCCTCCATGTCAGGAAAGAAATATTATGTCAAGCATTGTGATATAATGTTAAAAAAAAGAAAAAAGAAAAAAGAAATGTACTAGTGATGGCTGCTGCCCTCTTGTGCACGGGTGAGCATGACTTTCATATGCAGAATTCTCTCTTCATCTCCCTTTTTGTCTTTTATGCATTCATTGGTCTTTTCTCTCACCAAAGACTGTGTGTTCAGGCATTAGTGTCGACTCGATGATGTACAGATTCACCGGAGAGCCCATTTGTAGTCAAGCACTCGAGAACAGGGGAACTCTTTTACATGCTTCAGGTGTTTCCTGCCTAATGCAAAAATACAGGCTTTTCTGAGCTGCAGCAATGTCAGGCGGAGGACATTTGCCAACTGGAGTTCTCTTCCTGACTCGCTCCCTCTCTAGCATACTAATGGCTGGATTTTTTTTTTTTTTTTTTTTTTTGCTAGTGTATGCTGCTCAGTACTAAATGAGAAATGGACCTGAGAGGAGTATGTGCTTCTCATACTGAGACAGTGATGTGCACATCCTGAATACAAAACAACGTTTCCGACGTTACCAGATTCAAAATTTGCCCAAGCCGTTGTGTTTGTTGGCTTTAAAAACAATTCATTTGAAGTTTTATGTGCGTTTTATGTTGCAGGTATGCTGGTAGTGAATGTCACCTGGAGGAATAAAACCTACGTGGGCACTCTACTGGACTGCACCAGACATGACTGGGCCCCTCCACGGTAACTATACATTATACATTATAATTACAGGAAAGGTGCAAAATAATAACTGCAATTAATGTCATTAATGCAAGCTGTCTGAAAGAGATCAGACATCTAGTATAATACATATGTCATATACCACCAATTATAAATTATATATATATATATATATATATATATATATATATATACATGCATACACGGTGTATTGAAAAGGCTACAAATTAGTATGTCCTTATTGGCTGAAAGAGCAAGCAAACAATAATAGCATGTGGCAGAGTGTCTTTTCAGCAGTCTGTCAGAGGTTGATGTCTCAGAACTACATGCTTTTGAAATGCAACATCAGGGTGGAATAGATTTTTTTTTTTTTCTCTCTCCTTCTCTTTCTCCTCTTCACTGATCCAAAGCTTCAAAAGCTGAAGCTTTCATCATGTTAGGATTTCACTGTTTGATCCTGCCATTGTTTAGTCCAAGTGCTTTGCACATTCAAGTTTGACCTACTTTTCAGATTCGTACCTACAGGCTGTAACAGGCTGTCAAGTTATTCCTCTTAATAGCCCTATACGGACTATGAGTCTCGTTGCGTTTTTCATTATCGCATGCATTTTAGTACAGTGTCTTTCCAAAGATCCAACAGAGAATTATAGGATGGTGTATACAAAGTAAACTTCATAATGTAATGTAATGGTACAAAGAGTACAAACTTCATAATGTAATATGGTACTATTGAACGCTGCTTTGGTGTTCTAGTATTTCTGATTCAGCAAAAAGAAATGAGACCTGCTATTTGATTGAGCTCACTAACTTTTTTTTCCAAAGCTCATGCCCTATGTGCTTGAGAATGGTATCGCTACATATCTAATCAGTGGACAGGTCACCATAGCCTAATCCTGCTGCACAGTGCTGCTGCACACCATCCATCAGAACAAGCACTGCTGTCAAGATCAGGGATAGCAAGGGGATAAAAAAAAAACCCACTGCACATCTCTCCTGGGGCTGCCAAAGTGGCACTTCCCAAATCAAAATGGAGATGATTCAGAGAAGAGGCTATTCCACCAAGTATCTTCCAAGTACTGTTAGTGTCCTGTCTGATACATGAAAATGTAGCCAGAGAATTCGGAACACTCCGAAGGCCTTGTCGTCTGACTTTGTCAGTTATAACCTCTGTTGCCGGCTTCACTCTCCAAGTGACATGTCCTTCTAGCTAATAATTTCTCATTTTGTTTTTACAGATTTTGTGAGTCACCCACAAGTGATATGGAGATTAAAAATGGGCGAGGCAGAGGGAAAAGAATGAGACCCAATAGCAACACTCCAGTTAATGAGAATAGCAACTCGTCTGACAACAAGGGGAGTAATAGCAGCAAGACACGAGCGGCATCCAACAACAAAGGACGACGGGGCAGTCAGAACTCTTCAGAGCGTCGTACACCACCCAATAGTAATACCGAGGACATAAAGGCCAGCCCGTCATCTATAAACAAACGCAAGAGCAAGCCTGCCTCAGACATGGAGCCAAATTCTAGCTCAGAGGACACCAAAGGTAGCAAGCGTATGCGCACCAGCTCAAACAGTGGAATGCCTCATGCTGTCCTTCCCATCCCCATTATCAAAGCAGAGCCTTCTCTAGATCGCAGTTGCCCCTCCCCAGTGCTTATTGACTGCCCCCATCCAAACTGCAACAAGAAATACAAGCACATAAATGGCCTGAAGTACCACCAGGCTCGCGCCCACAATGATGATGATATCAAACTGGAAATGGATGGGGACAGTGAATATGGGGAGGATTCGACATTGCATCCAGAACCAGGCAGCTGCAATGGAGCCTCTATTTCTCAGAAAGGCTGTGTCTCTCCAGCTCGATCGGTTACTCCAAAAGGCAGAGGGTTTGATGCTCAGAGCCCGTCACCTTCATCAGGCAAGTACGCCTCCAAACAGTCAAGCAAAAAGAAGGCCGAGGCTGACCATGATTCTGGAGTGCATTTAGACGGCTGTGAAGATGGCCCATGTCTGACAGATGAGGCTAGCAATGATGGCGTTGATGATAAGAAAAGTTTAGACAAGGCTAAAAAATCTGGCAGCGGTTCCAAAGCAGATAAGCTGTCTCAGAAGGCTGTAAAGTCTGCAAGACCGATTGTACCATCCATGCCACCGCAACAGCTCTACGGCTTGCAACCATCAAGCTTCCCTGCACCTAACTCTAGCTCCTCTATGAGCATGAGCACAGTGGTGCAGCCAGTTCCCAAAAGCCCACAGCTGAAAGCCATCCAGCCTAAGCCTGTAGTAAGTGGAGACCCATCCATGAACCCAGCTTTAAGTGGTTCCAAGGACAAGAAGAAAAAAGACAAGAAAAAGAAGGAGGGTGTGAAGGAGGGTGACAGTCCCAAAGCTCCTGGAAAGGGAGGGAAGTCAGAGGAAGGCAAAAGTCCTTACTCTGAATCCTCAGACCCAGGCAGCAAGAGTGATTGCCTTCTCAACGGTTCAACAGATCCCCACCAGAGTCGCTTGGCCAGTATGAAAGCTGAAGCTGATAAAATCTATAGCTTTACCGATAATGCTCCCAGTCCTTCAATTGGTGTAGCCAGTCGGATAGATAGTGGAGGTATGCCTCAACCTCTCACCCCACTCCATGTAGTCACTCAAAATGGGGCGGATAACTCCTCAGTGAAAACCAACAGCCCAGCCTACTCTGACATTTCAGATGCTGGTGAAGATGGGGAGGGCAAAGTAGAAGGCGTGAAGGTAAAGTCTGAGGACCAGGCACCCAGAGAAGGTGCTAAAAAGGCTCTTTTTGCCCCACAGCCTGCAAACAAAGAGTCTCCCTACTATCCCAACTATGAAACATACTACTCGCCTAACTATTCCAATCCAAATCCCAGCCCAGGGGTCTCAAATTCCGGTGTACTCTTACAGGATGGTTCTGTGAAGGTAAAGAAAGAAGAAGAGACGGATGTAGTGGATGAAAAAGGCAAATCGGAACAGTCTGAAGATCGCAAGGCAGATATTAGCACATCTAGTCAGCAGCAACAGCAACAGCCATCTGTCATCCAGCAGCGGTCTAATATGTATATGCAGCCTCTCTACTATAATCAGTACGCCTATGCCTATGGCTATTCACCAGACCAGGCTTATCATAATCATTTGATGAATACTAATCCAGCCTACAGGCAGCAGTGTGAGGAGCGGCAGCGGCAGGCTGCCGAGCAACACCGAATGGGAGAGAAGAAATCCGAGGCTGTTCAGAAGGACAGGGAAGTTTCCATGAAGTCAGAGGAGTGGAAACAAAAGGCATCGGTTCCTCCAACTTTGTCTAAAGCACCAAGCCTCTCAGACCTCGGTAAGCCTTCACCCCAGAGCAAGCCCAAAGAGCTGACCTCCGAGCCAGCCAAATCCGTCATCATCCCAAAGACGGAAGATGGGAAGCCACCATCCCAGCCACCAGAAGGGCTAAAGATGAAACTGAATGAAGGGGGACACCACGGAAAAGAGGAGCAGAAACCCAGTATTGAGTCCGGAAGGCCATCAGCCATGGAACAGGCCATGTACATGTATAGACAGGTTAGGGGAATGTTAAGATTCTTTGTTTTGTAAATAATATATGTCAAAATACTGTGTAGAATTTCGGCAGTTTTCTTGGCATGTCTCGGTATAATTAATTTTCTCTGGAAAATTGATTCTAAAGTAACTTTTTCCTTCCAGGAGCCTGATTCTCGACTATGGCCGTATGTTTACCCCAGCAAGTATCCCGAAGCGCAGAAACAACTAGACGAGGAGAGGTGGAAGGAAGAGAGAGAGCGAGAGCGGGAGCGAGATCGCGAAAGAGAAAGAGACAGAGATCGAGAGCGAGACCGGAAAAGTAAAGAGGAGAGATCTCGTCCCAAAGACACTCCTAAAGAAGACGGCAAAGACGTAGTTGAACCACGGACCTCGGCGGCCCCCGAGGAGCACCGAGGATTCACTAAAGACCCCAGAGCGCATATGCAGTTCTCTTCAGCTCTGCCTCAACACCAGTCTTATATGCCATACATGCACGGATACCCCTACAGCCAGGGTTATGACCCGAGTCATCCAGGTTACAGAGGGATGCCGTCCGTCATGATGCAGAACTACCCAGGTGAGATAAAAGCGCATTGATTTATGGTCCTGACGTAAAACTCACACAAGTACACAATTCTATTCAATGTTAATGGTGCATGTTCTTCACAGGGTCCTACCTGCCTGCGGGTTACTCCTTTTCACCATACAGCACTAAGATCTCTCCAGGTGAAGAAGGGGATAAAGCTCGCGCCAGTCCGACAGTAACCGGCAAATCGGCTTCAGATTCGAAAGCCTTGGATATTCTGCACCAGCACGCAAGCCAGTACAAGAGCAAATCGCCCACAGTGAGTGACAAAGCATCTCATGACAGAGAGCGAAGTGGAGGCGAACGAGAGCGAGAAGGTGACCGACCCCGATCCTCTCCCTCGCAGAGAATAATGCCTTCCCATCACCACCTGGGTTATTCTCTTATCTCTGGACAGTATGATTTATCTTATGCCCCCGGTGAGTGAGTAAAGAATTTACTTGTATAGAGTATTGCTGCGCCGTCATCACCATCTGTTGTGTACAGACACATTTTCCGATTGATTAGTCAAAGAATGTTTCGATGCGCAAGAGAAAGTGATAACAGCTTTTAGAAAACCCCTCCGTTACTCCGAAAGGTCGACTAAGCATTAGAATAAATCATGCTCCGAGCAATCTTAAGAGTGGTCCTAAATTTGATAAAACGTTACATTAATAAATGCTTATTAAATCCTTACGGCAGGGCGACACGGTGGCTCGGTGGGTAGCACCGTCGCCTCACAGCAAGAAGGTCCCGGGTTCGATCCCCGGGTGGG
>JANCOA010000011.1:11400181-11411573 GCA_024363135.1 Leptodoras oyakawai | reverse complement strand
TATATACACACACACACACATACACACACATACACACTATGTTATACTTTGACACTTTTGCCCAGGTCGCTGGAGCATCCCGAGAACAAAACATACTCATCTCTGGCTGCAGTGGGAACATTGCTGGGGGAGCTGAGAGCAGTGCGTCTGCGCTTGGTAGGAGAGGAGGCTTTGAGCAGCTGGTGGAGACGAGTCACAACCTTCATGAGCAGCAGCGGAGGCCCGAATGACATGGAGCTCACTGTGGCCAAAATACGACTCAAATCTGGCGAGAGCCAAGAGAAGTGAGTGAAATGTGTTTGGAGTGTGAAAAAAGGATGAATCATAAAGTTGCACCTTTCTGCCTGCCATAATTTTTTATTTTTTGCCACACTCTGGTTTGTTAAATCTGCTGATTTTAAGATCCTATGCACTAACATCAAATCATCAGTACTTGAATATAAATATTGTCACTATAGTAGTATTGTACTGTAGTACATTTACATTTATGGCATTTGGCAGACACCCTTATCCAGAGTGACTTACATTTATCTCATTTATACAACTGAGCAGTTGAGGGTTAAGGGCCTTGCTCAGGGGCCCAACAGTTGCAGCTTGGTGGTGCTGGGGCTTGAACCCCAACACCTTAACCATTGAGCCACCCCTGCCCCTATTACCCCTAGTACTATTGTGATGCTATACTTCTCTTCTACTTTCAGGTCATGGTTCTGCGGTCAAACAGCTGCCGTGACGCACCTCAAACCCTCACAAGAACATGAGTTTGTTCGCTGTCAACATGCTAGCAAAAAGAAAAGGAGCAGCAGGAACCTTCAAGAGGCTACACACGGACAGGAATTTGCCTCACGTCAAACTGAAACAGAGAAATTTAAAACAGACTTTAAAAACGTCAATGGCTAAAACGCTCGGTTTAAAAGAAATGCTTGGATGTTACATGTTATCATTTCGATTGACCATTTTTATTAATGCATTTCAAGTACTCAAAATTACATGTCTTTGCACAATACGTTTTGAAATGTTAAGTAAAAATGTTCAAAGTGAACAAAAATTTAGGTACTGTATAAAACACAGTTAACATTAACAGACAGTAGTATTTTTTTTTGTTTGCTTCTAACTTTTGTGATCGTTCTGCCTATACCACCTACAATAATTTTGACTCAATTCAGACAATTTCAGTGCACTTTTTTTTTTCTATAAAGATTCACCAAGACTACACAAAATAAAAACCAATAAAAGAAATGTCAGAGACAGGCAGGTATTCCTCCTCTATCCATGTCACACCACATAAGAAACAGACAAAAAAAAAAGAAGAAGAAAAATGATGCACTTCGTTTGTATTTAAATATTCTGATTGCTGCCATAAAGAAAGAGTAGTATTCTAATATCCAAGGCTATTCTGACAAATGTAGTGGAAATTAAAGAAAAAAAAAAAAGAAAGAAAAGAGTCAAGAGAAAATATCACTATATGGTCACATTTAGATTTTCAAAAAAAAAAAAAAAAAAGAGGGAAGAAATAGACAGACAAGTATCAAAATCTCATATTTATCTCCAAATTTAAAAGAAATGCTCCAGGAACTGTACATAGTATACAACAGTTTACAATGTTGTCCACAGAGCAGTTTACCTGATGGCATCCAAGCTGCTCTATGGCCCTTTAAGACAGAGATCTCACATCAGTGGCTCTCAGAAAACGCAGCCCAGTTACTCCATGCAGCACAATTTCTGTTTTAATGCATTTAAAAAGACAGAAAAGCACAACTGGGCCCTACATCTGAACCTCTGCATACCAATAAAATCCTTACTGATGGAAGCAAATACAATGACTAAGAAACTCAAATGATTCTGTTTGGGTGAGACTCTCATTGAGAAAGTGAGAGGTGACCTGAGGTCAAACACTGCTGTTCCCACTATCAGTACCTGGAACTCCCGTGATTGCTGCCTGCTTGCCCACTTTACAGCCTGGCTTCAGAAACATGCTGTATCTTTATGCACATGTCGGTGTTGGGTTGACGGAAATGTTGGTGATACGCAAGGCCTTTTATCTCACCTCACCATCAAGATAGCATTTCATAACTAAATAATTTAGTTCATGTTCATCAGAAATGCTAGTGTAAACTCTAGATGTTTAGTCATGTTAAGCAGTAAATGGTCTTTATTTTGTTGCACGACCTGTAGTTAAAAGTATAACACAAATAAACCGATTACAGCAGGGCAAACATTTCCCATGACTTATCTAATTACACTAAAAAAAAGTACAATTTAAGTAAATTGTGCTATGAACATCAGTGTTANNNTATATATCGTTAAACAATCGAATCATTAAAATTACACAGATTTATTTAGAAATATTTCCTCACCTAAAAAGTTCAGGCTATAATTTGGAATGTTTCAAATCGTTTTGTTTGTTTCTTGCTGAGTAAAAGTATTGAGTGTTCCTACTTATTACATTTTGACATGAACAGTGAATTTGCTTTAGTCTGACACGTCATATCATGGTTTAAGCGAGGCTAGAGGTAATTCTATGATCAACGCGACTACTTGTAGCTGCTGGAACTTCATAAAGACACTGGTTAATCCACAGAGGTTTGACAAATGTCTTCATTACTTAACAACAGTTAACGTAAGTAAACAGTAAGTGCAACTGTTCCCAATGAATAAACTAATTATGGTCCTTGCATGTAAACTGTGAACGGATAAACAAATCCTAACCACGTACCTTTCGTATTAATGTACACGTTTAGCTTGACTGAGGTCTCTCCTAGAGCACTTGCAGCATGCACGTTTAAATACACGTATTCACTAGCTGTGCAGATTAATCTTCTGGATTATGACACCAAGTGAAATCTGAGGTGACGAGAAGAGAGAAAACGATGAGGAATGAGGACAACGCTAGAGTTCTGTAGTGAATTTGTGCACTGCTCCACCAAACACACACTGGATAAGCAATTAAAAAAAAAAAAAAAAAAAGACAGAACCAAATGGAACAATCAGCTCAATTTCATGTATACGTGCTCTTATCCTCCTGCAAATCCCACCATCCTCAAGATCTGTACAGTACCTTTATTTCTGTCCAAGTCCTGAGAAATATTGATGAAAGCGACAACTTATTTTTGTTCTGAGCAGTAGAAGAAATATTTCTCACATATAATACAAATCTCTTTTCACTATACAGTTGTAATCTGTACAACGGTGCAGTATGCATTTGCTGCATGGAGAAAATAACAGCCTTGATCTTTTGCTTAAGAATAATCATGAGAATAAATAGATGCTTTCATCCCAAACCGAGGGTTTGATAGAGAAACATGACTGAAATGACAGGTGATGGTAAAAATTTTACGCCTGGTCTCTTAGACCTTGGTGCTCTTTCAATATAGCAACGATGAAGGGAAAGAGAAAAGAGAAAAATATATATGTAACTTCAGGAAAAAAAAAAAAAAAATCTTCATTTTTGTCTGCTGTTAATGCGATTTTTTTTTCAAGGGAATGAAGCAAAGGTCCCAGATGTTTTTCATTGTCTTCCTGTGCTGAGATTTGACAAAGAGAGACCTGAAATGTTCACAAGCATCAAACTCACTTCTGCTAAACGGAGCAGAGATGTTCTCCACTATGTTCGGGTGGCTCAGTATAAAGACTGGAATGAACGGAAGCATAATGGACTAGCCCAGATATCCGAGATGGACATCTGGACGTATTATTGTAAACGATTCCTCTTTTAGGGTAATGACTTTTGACAAAGGCTGCTTTTAAAAAAACCTGCTCATGTTGTCACATACTGCACATTTTATTGTGTGTAGCTGTTAAAATCGGTCCTGGTTGATGAAGTGAAAAACTGGGTATGTAGTGAGGATTTCATGTGCTGGTCCAGTTGGACTCTTTGGAGTAATGCCTTGTTCTACAGCCACAAGTAACAAGTCCTGATTAAATCTGGAGTGGTAGAACAGCACATGGTTAAGAATATTAGAATTCTTGACAGCTGGAAATGATTTAGTGTTTCCCAGGCAAGCTGAGATTAGAATCCTCAGCATCTGGCTGTGAAGCAATGTAGTGTAGTGACTGTAGTGACCGTTTTCCTAATGTAGGCAGGCTCTGGCAGGGTGTGGTAGTGGTGCTCTGGGGGGCATCAGCGTCTCATTTGGCCCATCTGGTAATTCTCACGTGCTTGGCGGTGGTGGCGTGGGGGCTGAGGCTGGCGCTGGGATGGACGCTGGTTCTGATGGCCATGTACGTGAGGGTGTTGGTTCTGGTTGTGGTGGTGATGGTGATGATGCTGATGCTGCTGTTGCTGCTGCTGCTGCTGCTGCTGGCTAGCATGTTGGGCTCGCCTCCTTTTCAGAGTACCTGTGGATGAAGGACACAGAGACAGCATGTATTAAATTAAAGTTCAAACTAAATAAAATGACAGATTTAAGTGCAGAGACTATTTGTAGCCAGGGATCCCTTTAACTATAAAATAATTCTACAGATCCCATCAGCGCAGATTTAGTTTAAGAACATAATCCAACTATTTATTTATAGGCTCATTACTTAATAACTGCAATTCATTGGATTCTATATCTTTTTATTCCTGAAATTTCCAGTTGTTTTATCAGATTATATAAGTTAATATAATTTTATATGTTTGCTTGTTTTTTAACTAGTGAAATTAAACTAGTTTAATTGAAGCTAGCAGTAAAACAGGCTAATAAGTATAATAACATAATATTATATATACTACATTTGAAACTGGCTTGTAATTTGAAACAGAAATAAACAATTCACACTCTGAGAACCATGGCTTTAAAGGTGCATTAGGTAAGATGTACATTTTCTTCTCCAGATTAGTTGTCTAACAGTTAAGTAGGTGGGGCCATTTGCCATGTTTCCTTTTTTTTTAATCCTTGAGCCTACCCACGCTCATTCCCTCACATGTACACAAGGTGTCTATAAAATGACTAATGGGAGATCCGTCCAAGCACATACAAGCATTCGGTGCCAAAATGACTTTCCATGTGAATTTACTCAGCCATGTAATACTTCTGTCCTGAGTTCATGACTTAAACCATTACTTTTTAGATCAAATTTAACATATCTGCCAGTACAAGTAAGAAGTAAAAAAAATGATTAGACTACTGCAATTTTATCAACATCTGAAATAATTAAAGCGTGCACAGACACAAAGAGGTAACCGAATGCTGCTTGGTGTAAATTACCTGGTAGAGGTTTAGGTGGTGGTAGTTTGGGGTTACTACTGGGTGTGTGCACACTGCAAATCTTGATGAATCCAGCCATGAGCATAATCAAGGCAATACCCATCAGTAGCACTGCCCACCAGTAAACCTGAAGATATCCAGTTAGTTACATAACGATTATTCCAGAAACATTTCAAACTAAATATGTATATATCTTATAACATTGTGTCTGAATTTCTATTATTATTTCTAAACTTACATCTTATTTAAATAATTCTAGTCAAACTTTGAGTCGAAAGACATACAAATGTTATTATATGGTACAGAATACTAGAATAAAGACACATCTGGAAAAGGATTTTTAGAATTAAAGTCACTTGCCACTATCCACTCAGCAATGTTCTCATAGAGCTCAAGATTAAAGATGGCTTTCTTCAGCCTGGCCAGTGGCCCATCGGCATCCACCAGCCTGCACTTCATAAAAACGTCACAGTAGCCTTTGAAGTCGTTGCAGGGAGAGCCAGCCTGCAGTGTGGTAACCTTCCTATTGAAGAATTGGGCCAGGCGCTCTGAGCCTGTACTGCTGCATGTGCTGGGGTTCACTGTGGGAGGAAGTGAGAACGTGGAGCAAATCCCAGGATGATGGCACTGCATTATCTACTCTCAAGCCCGGGATCACGTGACTACCGCTGAGCTATGTTAGAACATTGTGTGGGCGTGTTGTAATTAATATGGAAGAAACCCACTCCAGAGAAAAAACGAGAGATTTAACAACAAAGATAAATCACATTGTCCTGCATAGGCAACTTACTCAGAGGCTAGAATGTGAAATAACACAAAATCAGAGAATCTGATATAAAACAGACATAAAGAAAAAAATGAGTGTACTGACTTTTCTCCATGCAGCAAACATGGCAGAGCTCGGTCTCATCCTTGCCATCCCCACTAGCACAGGTACATACCTCCAGCCCATATTTCTCACAGATAGAGCCAGAGCAGCCCTGTGAAAGAAAATTGTTAGAAGCTGTTCTTTTCTTTAAAATGACATCTATAATTTCACCATAGATTCCTGACACTCAGCGTTCAGCTTTCGTAGTCCACAACGTCAACACTACTAAATGCTAACAGCTTGTCATTACCCCATTAAGGCAGACTTGAGTTTCTCCATGACAGGCAGTGAAGTTGGCTTTGGGCTCAGAGGTGGGGCATTGGGCTGAGGCGCCATTACACATGCCCTGATGGGCGCACTCTGACTCCTCACGACACTTCTCGTTACGGCTCTTGTATGTGCAATCAGAGGTGCAGCATGGGCCTTGACTGGGACTGAGGATCAGAGCAGAGAGCAGGATTGATACAGCATGCACACACACACAGACACAGACAGACAGACACCACCCTTAGTACAATATACAGAATTGTCATTTTTTCTTTGATATACAGGGTCAGCCAGAGAGATCTGACAAATTTCAGACACTTATTTCTCAGACACTAGTTTGATTATAGGGACTGGTGGTGGAAACAGTAGCTCAATTGATGCTGTTCTAGTCAACACGAAGCAGCACAACATCGCATGTTCATGTTCAATGTTCGAAACATTCTTTAAAAATGAAAGTGATTGGTACTCAATGGCTATTTTGTATTAAGTTCAAAACTCCTCGTCACGGTGCTGTGCCCTCTCAGAGCACAATTAATATTTGGGTTGAAAATGTTCATAACAGCGCTTCTGCCTTGAAAATGAAACCAGTCGGCAAGACACGTACAGTTCAAGAGGCAGAAAATGTTGAAAGAGTGCGTGCATCTGTAATAATGAGTCTTCATTGTTCAGCTAGGAAACATTCTCTTGCTTTGGGGACTTTGCAACACAAATAAACATGGAATTTGTGTGTCGTTGTGTGTCATCATGTCTCCCTGGCTCACCCTGTGCAATGTTGCATGTTGACATCAATTCCAGATTCATATATTTCAGAAATATGAAAACACAGAGTGTACCTGCAGACTTTGTTAGGTTTGAGTTTGCATTTCTTGCTGTCTGGCTGGTTAGCGTCATAGCAGCACTGATCCTTGCACTGATCATTGTATCCACAGTCACATTCCTCTCCTGGCTCTACCAGGCCATTACCACAGATTGGTTGGCCAGACTCTGACACAAGTTGAACAGACCATGTGTTCAGTCAAAAATACATCTTTTAGTTGAGACTTGAATGTTCTACACTTGAAAAATCTTACTGGAGAAGATTTTATATAAATCTATAAATGTCAATGACAACAGATAAACCCTGCCTACGAGCAAAAAGACATTTGACATACAGTTTAACAGAAGATCTGAAACTTAGTCTGCCCTGTCCACCCTGCACTACCAAAACCTGAACCTGATACAGTTATAAGGACTACATCTGTAATTAGGAACACAATAAAAGACCTACCCACAAAGCAGTTGCCCCTCTTCTTCTCCAGCACTTGGCTGATGTTGCGAATACTGCACACTGAGAACTTGTTGTTGTTAAGCTTGTCTCCTGATGTGGCTCTAGCATACATTATGTAGTTGCCTTTCTCCTTCTTATCCTGACTCTTTGACTCGCCTGGAGTGCATTCAGAGCCGGAGTCATGCTAATATTAAAATGGAACAAATATGAAATCAGTTATGGCCTGGTTAAAAGAATACTGTTCAAGTAGCACTGGTAATGTGTACAGAAGGTGTGGTCAGAACTAAGGCCATCGGGTAGTTGTGATGGTTCAATCTGTACCCTGGCTTAAAAATTAGACGTCTGCATTCACCTGCTTTTGTGTAAAATCAACTGTTTATGACTGGTATTTGATTAACCTTGAGATTTCATTAATGTAATGATTCATGAATACAGAAATAATGATGCTTATGGCATGTCTACAACCCAGAAAATACTCAGCACCGCCAGCAACACGTACAATTTGTTGTCTGTTGCTTCAACGTGTAAAAACTTAATGGCAGTAGAGAGAATAAGAGATGATTATGGCAGCTTTATTCGAAAAGTGAAATCAACACAGTATTAAAGTTGAAAAGCCACTTTGCCCAAATTGGTTTGATTTTCTAAACCCAGGTATAGTCCAAACTTACTGGAGAGCCGAAGTTGTGTCCCACTTCATGGGCGAAGGTGATATGGGAGACCTTTGGAGGCACGTGAGATGCATAGTTCTGCACTGTTATAATCCCAGTGTTCAGTGACTTCCTCTTCCCATCAGAATACAGCTTACTCTTTTCACAGATACCACCAGAGCTCCCTGAGAGAACAACCATCAGAATACTTGGGAAAGGAAATGCAATGCAGGTGACAAAGAACACTAGGTTTCTAAATAAACACCAACATATGAACACACATTACAAAGGACAGGGATTGCTTGTTAATTCATTATATCGTTCACTTTTTTGTATTGCTGAACATCCTAAAAGTGACTTGAAAGTGACTTTTGCAAAGCAACACTACTGTATTGCTGGACATTTCTGAGCAAACTTATGATATAGTGTATGGTAAAAATGCCTTTGACAACCTTTTTTCCCATATCACCCACCCCTGTGGCCAGTCGCATTTTCCAAACTTCTGAATGACATTTTTATACACATTTACACATATTTGTGTACCTGAAGGAGCTCCGACCCAGGCCAGTCCCAACACACCATCGTCAAAATCTCTGTCAGTGAAGACATAGGCTAGACAATAATCATCATGGTTCTGCTCCGAGTTCAGCTCCAGAAACTTCTCCACACCGATATTAGCAAATCGAAAAGGGTTGGACCTGTCCCGCTCGTCACTAGTTGTGTTGATCTAGGAAAAATAACATGCATAATGTTGTAAGAACAACATGTTGTACATCCTGTTTAGCATACATTTAGACCAAAAAAATAAAACAACAAAATCTGGACTCACCCTAATTCTCTTCACCATGAAACTAATGTTGCGGATACCCATAAAATCTGTACCCTGGTAGATTGCATCGATCGCCTTAACGTGGCTGGAAATCTGAGAAAATAATAGCATAATTTCAAACCTACATAAAAAATATTTAACTACATTTATTTCACACACACGTGCGCACACACACACACAGATGCAGGTGTTTCATCAAGTCTTTGGACTGTAACACACAGCGGTGTTACGAGGCACTGTACAATAGAAAAACTACATTTATTTTCAGATAAATAAGAGAATTTCTATTGGCCACTCTGTAGGAAGCATTAAAGTATGGGATCAAATTAGTATCAAAAAGATTTTGTGTGTAAAAAACATTTAGCAGCTGTAAACAAGGCTGTAGAAATCATTTGCGCAGGTTTGTAGTTGTAGAAATAAATTGTGAATGGACAAAAGTTTTGTAGTAGTAATTATTTACACACATCATTATTTTGTTGTAGTAATTATTTACACCATTGTCTAGCCAATCAGCACATTGCTCACTTGACCATCCAATCAGGGCAAAAGATTACAGTGCAGCGTGTTCTCCTTACTTCCTGTTTACTCATATTCATGGCACTTGGCAGACACCCTTATCCAGAGTGACTGACATTTATCTCATTTACACAACTGAGCAGTTGAGGGTTAAGGGCCTTGCACAGGGGCCCAACAGTGGCAGCTTGGTGGTGCTGGGGCTTGAACCCCTGACCTTCTAATCAATAACCCAGCACCTTACCCACTAAGCCATCCCTGTGCATTTTCTCCTGTTTCTGCATGCTTCATTATTATAATAATAGTTTATACTGGTATTATTTTCTCTTCATCAAGCTATATTTCATACAGACTGCCATTAAACACAGATTTTACAGTATACATTGTATTGTAGTCATATATTCTAGCTTTCGCCCTGTTTTCAGAGTCTGTCTCATACCCAAAATCAACAAATCAAGCCTAACTACTTTATATATAGTTCTATAACTAGTTCTCTTTCTCTTGTTCAGTAGTTAATATCTTTTTTTATTATATTTTTCTGTGCATGTCTTTTTTTTCTCACACAACCTGAAGTTCTGTTTCAGCACTAAACAACTATATTGCACAATCAGTACAATAAGCGGCTTGTTATTATTTGAGGTTACGCATCTTAGTTACACAACAAGAAAAGTGGATTCATTATTCTTTCACACTAGACCATAGAACTGGATTACCTGGTATTGGCAGAAAGGAGTTTTACCTACAAATATTATATCATATTACGCTTTGAAATACGACAGTGATTACGGTAATCTAGCTCTCTTTTTCCTCTGAACTGCACGAGTTCCATCCAAGAAAGAAGGGAAATGAATTACACTGTCTCCCTTGGAAAGTAGGTTCCCCAGTACACTCAAAGTAATGTACAATTAAAATAGTACAGCGATGCTAGTTCTGTGTATGGGTTTAATAAGCTCAACTATCCATCACACTTCACCTACAGCGCATTTGTTTCCAGTGAGAACACAGTGGAGAACAGATTAATGTACCTTTGCCAGAGAAAAGTGGTTCTCCCCTTCTTTATTTCAGTGTGATTTATAAAGCACCACAGTGAAGCTGGTAATACATTTTAAAACAATGTACTTGTTTTACATAAGGATGACTACAAGACATCATCAGCATCACTGTAGTGCTTTATAGATAGGACAGATATAGTATAGTATAGTATAGTATAGAATAGTATAGATATATCTACACCTTCCTAGAAAACATACACTAAAAAAAAGAAACATTTATTGAAACACATTGTCAGAGACAGCAAATTGGGGATGTAATGAACCATCAGGAATCTTTGTTTGTTGCATATTGATGGAATTCCTACAAAGTTTTTAGTGATTGTATGTACTGACGGAATTGCATAACTCATCGGAATAATAAATAGTTTAGAATTTGTTAACACTTGTCTGAGTCATTCATTCCCAGAATAGCATTATCGAGATGTGATGTGAGATGTGTCGGATTGATTTGAAACCTCTGTTTCAAACACTTCAGTTGCACGATGTTTGGATTTAACCACAAATATCTAACAAATGACACGAAATTTACCCTTCGCGGATGAGCAGAAAATCATAATGCTATAAACCAAGACCCACAACGATAAAGCATACACTAGGCGCTCAACACAGAAACAGGAGAGAAGCATACCTAATCATCCGTATTCCCTTTTCTCCAACCTCTCCTCTCCCCTCCCCTCCCCAACCCACCCCATCCCTCTTACGGTTGAGCTACATGTGCAATGCCTGAGACATCAGATACAGGATACAAGACACTCCTGCTGAG
>JANCOA010000011.1:11306399-11317860 GCA_024363135.1 Leptodoras oyakawai | reverse complement strand
GGCCCTACACCATACTAATAAATTATTGTGGTCTAAAATGACAGGTGTTTCAGTTTCATTGTCTAACCCCTGTAGATTACATAGCCAACAGTGTATGGACACCTGACCATCACACTTATATGTGCTTGTGGAACATCCCATTTCATATTTCAATCCCCCTTTATAGTAACCGCTTTCCACTAGATTTTGGCTGTGTGGCTGTGGGGATTTGCAGATTCAGCCACAAGAGCATTAGTGAGCTCAGGCACTGATGTTGGGCTTCTTTGTTTGATTTGAACTGCTGTGTTCACAGTGCAGGTAGTATGTTTAGTAGTCTTCATTTTCTCCATAGAGGTCTGGGGCATAGTCAGCTTTCCAATTCATCCCAGTCATGTTCAGTGGGTTTGAGGTCAGAATCAGTGACGCTTTGCAGGTCACCATAGATCTTCCAGTCCATAGTGGCATTGTCATGCTACAACAATTATGGGCTCCTTACTTCCAGAGAAGGAAACAAAGTAGTGCTAAAGACATTACAAATGACTTTCTGGAAACAGTTTCATCAGACGAAGTGTGTGTGTGTTATGAGTGTCAGGTGTCCACATACATTTTACCATGTTGGATAAATACATGGTATAGCATCTGCAAGGTTAAAACCACTAGGCTTGTTTGTTTAGTATGTTATGATGTTATGATAATGAATGAGCTGTGTGGTTATATTAAACAGACCACACACATAATGGTCTAAGAAAAGGGCTTTGTTTGATGAATGAAATGTTCACTGTATTTATACAGCTTCTCCTGGACCAAGAACGGCATACATTTTGATGTGGACAATGTCTCTAAAGTGACTATGAAGCCTCATTCAGGGACTCTGGTGATTGACATCAGTGGCAGCGAGAGGGCAGAGGATTATGAGGGTGTCTACCAGTGCACTGCACGCAACGAGCATGGGACAGCTGTGTCGAACAACATTGTCATCCGCCAGTCGAGTACGTTTCAGTTACTTGTTAACAATCTCACTGCACTTTGACTTGTTCTTTCAGTTCATTCGCTTCTTTTGCCTGTATAATTTTAAGCAGATTTACTTTCTTTTTTTATTCATGTGAAAACAGTCATGTCTGCCATCATCAAAGCACTTATTTTGGAAGGTATATGAATTCAAACAGAGCATCCACCTTTCCTCAAGATTCCCACTGTTTTCTCCTCATGTTGAAATTTTATATTCACGTCATCATCTTCCTGTTCGATCTTCTCTTCATCACTCCAGAAGTAACTCAGTGTCTGTTATGCATGGTGGACGATTGAGTAAAAAAATGCGTGCGGTAAAAAGTGTGTACAGATGGGTTGTGTGTTGTGCCGTGCAGGATCGCCTCTGTGGTCAAAGGAGAGAATCAAGCCAATCATCTTGCAGGAAGGCGGGTCTTTAGTGCTGCAGTGCAAACCTCCTGCGGGACTCCCTCCTCCTGTCGTCTTCTGGATGGACAACAGTAAGCCTTTTTCTTCAGCCTCTGCAGCATCTGAACAGCACTAATCTTCCCTTACACACACAGAACTGAGGATCACATGCTCCACAATAAATCCTAGCATTACTTCTTAGAACGAGGTTGCAAGCATTAAGGCAGATTAATTTGACTAATATGTTTTCTGGGATGATCTGGTTTTGCAATAGTGAATGGAACATTCTCTGTAATATAACATTAAAAACCTTCAGTAGTGCAGTAGAAATACTTTTGTGCTATCATCTGGAGATTGTGATTTCGAATCCAGAAGATGCCACAGTCATCAGTGGCCAGGAGAATTTTGTGTGCTGTCTAGGTGGTAGGGATGGTGTTACTCTCTCCCATTTCAATCAGACTGACACTAGGCAATCGTTTTGTGAGCTCAAGTATGAGGAAGAGCGCAGATAGTGCTTTTCTCAGTCTGTTGGGTTGTTCTGTGATGATATGAGTCGCATGTTAGCCTTCACCTTTCCTGTCTAGTAGCTGCCATCACATAAGGATGATAGGTAGCTGGTGAGAAATGGCAAATGACCAAATTGGAAGAAAATTTCATTCAAAAAAAGCATATGATTGTACATAGTGAAAGCCTTAGGCACAGTCGTCATTTAACCAGATTATTTTTAAACAAGAATTTTCTTTAATCAGATTCATTATAAATATTCAGTTTCTGTTGTACAATTGTAAAAGTGAATTTAAGCCTTTAAAAGCTGAACCGATTTTGCCTCTTTTTTTGCAGGCTATTCATGTTAAAGATCAGGGGTTAAAAATATGAAACAACATAGAAATAAGAGCATCAGGCTTGTGTGAAGTTGTACACTCTTTGGGCACTTCATTAGGTACACCTGTTCAACTGCTCTGTCTAATCAGCCAATCACATGGCAGAAACTCTGTGCATTTAGGCATATAGACATGGTCAAGACGACCGGCTGAACTTCAATCCGAGTATCAGAATGGGGAAGAAAGTTGATTTAAGTGACTTTGATGGCATGGTTGTTGGCACTAGTCGGGCTGGTCTGAATGTTTCAGAAACTGCTGATGCACAAACATCACTAGTGTTTACAGAGAATGGCTCAAAAAAAGAGAAAATATCCACTGAGTGGCAATTCTCTGGGCGAAAATGCCTTGTTCATGCCGGAGGTCAGAGGAGAAAAATGACCAGACTGGTTCGAGCCGGTAGAAGGGCAACATTAACATTAACAAATTCACACGGGCTCATCAAAATTGGACAATAGAAGATCGGAAAATGTTGCCTGGTCTGAGGAATCTTGATTGTTTGCTGCTGTGTCCATCCCTTTATGACCACTTTGTGTAGCCATCTTCTGTTGGCTTCTTCCTGCAGGATAACGCACCATGTCACAAAACTCAAATGATCTCAAACTGGTTTCTTGAACATGACAGTGAGTTCACTGTACTCAAATGGCCTCCACAGTCACCAGATCTCAATCCAATAGAGCACCTTTGAGATGTGGTGGAACTGGAGATTTGCAGAAATGGTATGAGGCTCTCATGTCTATATGCACCAAAATCTCTGAGAAATGTTTCCAGAACCTTGTTGAATGTATTCCATGAAGAATTAAGGCAGTTCTGAAGGAAAAAGGGGGTCCAGCCCCGTACTAGCAAGGTGTACCTAATGAAGTGTCTAGTGAATATATAACAACAGAGCATGAGAATGTCTATTTCCCAGAGTTCCCTGCACAGAACAGAGCCGCACTTAATATATCCTAGTTTACTCTGTGTCCTATTAGATACTTCTGTTTTCATGAAGCTGTCATCTTTTAGTAGTATCATTGAAGCAACGGGCCATTTCTGTTCCCCTGTTCATCTTTATCTTTTGTCCTTCTTCATTCCATATTGTTCTCTGTATCTGCTCAGGCATGTAACTGTCACCCTGGTCCTATTTACAGCCTGTAATAGCTTCACCTGTCTGCCTCTGCTTGTAACTCCCTCTCCCTATCTTTTCATCCGGCTCCTTTCTCTCTCTCTCTCTCTTTCTCTTTCTCTCTCTCTTTGCCTTTTTACACCCCCAGATTTCCAGAGGATTCCACAGAGCGAGCGTGTCTCTCAGGGCCTGAACGGTGACCTCTACTTCTCCAACGTGATGATGGACGATTCCCGAAGTGACTACATTTGTTACGCACGCTTCCCCCACACACAGACCATTCAGCAAAAGCAGCCCATCAGCGTTCGTGTCTACAACAGTGAGTCCCTTATGAGTGCCGCGTACATCTGTAGGAGAAAAGCCGTGGGTAGCTTCCTGCAGTAGTTTATGATTATCTGATTATGATAAACACAACAGTGATGCCACCCGGTCTGAATGGGTGGCCTTGTCTTGAGTCCCATAGGTTTTTGTTTGAGAAGGTTGCAGTAAAGCCTCCAAACTGCCATTTATCACGGTAACGTACTGTCCTGTCTTTCTGAGGAACAAAGAGTACTCTTGGGAAATTTTTCTTTGGGAAATGTCACAGAGAGCACAACTCTTTAACCCATTCATTAATCATGTTTCTCCTTGTTTTTATTCATCCACAGCTTTCATTATGGCCACAGCCTTTTATTTTGTTATTCAGCCACTTTTTTCATTTTGTTAAATTTTGTTTTCGTTTTTTTTTAAACCATGATTCAAATGCATTTGAATTTGTGTTGTGTTACAGTGGATGCAATCAATGAGACAATGGCAGCTTATTTGAATGAGACTGATTTGTTTGGTGGTGAGTGATGCCGCCCCCTAGTGATTGCCCCTCTGTACTTTAACCGACCCCTAGAGATTAACCCCTCTCTTCGTTTCACCAACCACAAATCACTCACTAACTGAAATCTTCAATCAGCTTTTCTTCATCTCTCCAAAACAAACATGGGTTCTCACTTCCTCAGTGGTTCTTGTTCTTTTCTTGTTTCATAATATTAATATTTCCACATTTTCCTGTATGATCTGTTACCTGATACAATCATAATGACACCTGTGCATGGTGATATATCCTCTTTCTTTCCAGGCCTTTTCTTTAATACACACAACATTTTTAACATTGTTATCTAAAATGGTTACTGCATGTATTAGTGATAAATGACATATTAGTGATAAATGACATATTAGCTTGATACATGATCTGTCATCATAATCATCTTTGAAGTTCTTCTAAATTTTTAACCATGTTGATGTTGACTCATTAGTATCTAGTTCAGGATAATGAGTTGTAATCTGCTCTTATAACATGCTTGTAGACTTTCAAATATTGTCAATATTGTAGCCAAACCATCCAGTAACTTCCAGTACTGTCCATTTATCCCTCTATCCATCTCATTCAAACGATTCTGAGACTCACCCGCAGTTTGCTCATTTCTCATTGATGCTGCCTGGTGTTCACTCTGGGCCTCATTCACTAATAGTTTTAGAATAAGGTTTTAGCAGCTGTTATATTCTCATGTTTCTGGTTAATGTCTGATTTGATATGTCCAGTGGTTACAGGCCTGACTGAAGGTAAAGCAAGTTCAAGTTTTAGTTTTGAAAGCTATATATAACGGTTATAACAGCGTTATCAGAATCGAACAGATAATTTATTAGTGAATAAAACCAAAGCCGAAATGTCTTGTACAGCTCAGCACTATCATTAAAACAATTATTTGTCGGAATTTTGACCTTGAAGGTCCATACCAGCCCAATTAGTCTTCTTACTGTGAGTATTCTCACTTCAGATGGTGCAGTAGAGGAGATAAAACCTTCATTTCTGGTTCCGAGTGGTTCTGCAAGCTCAGAGATGGTCCTTAGAGGACAGGTCCTGGAGCTGGAGTGCATTGCCGCAGGACTGTAAGCCAACTCTTTCTTACTGACTCAAATTTTTTGTTTTGTATCCTGATCTGTTTGACTTTAACAGTGAGTTAAATCAGAGCAATGACCTAGTATAAGCTGTGTCTCCTTTTTCATCTTTTATTTTCCCCCTTTTCTTTGTCTCTCCAGCCCCACTCCTGAGATCTCGTGGAGCAAGGTAAGCGGTGAGCTCCCCAGTAAAAGAACCATGTTCTTAAACTTTAAGAAAACGCTGAAGATCATGGCGGTCACCGAGGAAGATGCCGGGGATTACCGGTGCACTGCAAAGAACCGTCTGGGCTCCGAGCACCACACTGTTCACGTAATTGTGAAAGGTGAGATGGATAACAGACTCAATCACTGCCCTTCACATTTGCTCTCCTCTACATTTCCTCTTATTGATTTTTAAATGCAACACAGGACTTTATTGTCTGGGGAACTGATGTTCTGACAGTAAACAACATTGAATATTGAAAACTTTATTCGATTGTCTTGTGAAAAGTGCAGTACAGGAAAAAAGGTTCCGAGCATTGACAGCATTAAGAGCTTATATGTATTGTGTACTGTAAACAACTGCTGTCAGATGAAAAACTTTTGCATAACATAGGCTTCTATTTTATGAGCACTGGGAGTCAGCAATTATGTATCTCTGTGGTTTTTGTATGCTTGTATATTTCATTTTCTAAGAATGGCTACACATGCGTGAAAACAGATTTATTGTGTTAAAATATTCTTAATCCAGTTTCTGTGTTGTTCTGGTTTGTTGGCATGCAGCTTCCCCATACTGGATCAGTTCACCACGAAATCTGGTCTTGGCTCCAATGGAGAATGGGGCGTTAACCTGCCGAGCAAGAGGAATCCCCAAACCCACCATTGCCTGGTTTATGAATGGAGAACCCATTGAGAGTAAGCTCCTTTCCTTATTATACGTGCTTACTGTGATATGGGCCGTATTCAGAGACAAAAGTTAGCTCAGTATTTATGTAGGGAAGCATTGCATGTTCAGAGATAGCTTACATAATAAGATTATTTAAATAATAGTAATATAATAATGTATAATAACTTGCTGATGGGTTTAAGGATAAGCTTACCAAACAACTTCTATGCATACAGTTCATTTTGTAAGTGTGGTTTGTTATTTTGCCAGTTAAATAAATCTGTCCAAAAGATAAGCAGCATCTCCTCAAATGTCCTCTGTGTGGATTTTTAGAGATAATACTCTTAATGAATTAATAGTGCCATATACTGTGTATGTATTTCATGTTGGTTACAGAATGTACTTAAAGCCCAAAACATAGATTTCAGCATGCCACATTGCAGTTACATCAAACAGCCAAGCTGTTTCTTGCTTGAGCTGATATCATACAAGAACACATTTGGAGTACCATTTAAGTGTGTATTTATGATTCCGATGTGCATTAAATCTTCATTATTTACACGTAACTCAGCTCTGAATGTGGCCTTATGTGTGAGGCAAGGAACTATAAGGTGCAGGAATCTATAAATCTAACTCTTATCAATCTACAGCTGTTTGCACTTCATTTCTGTCCACAACATCAGTTTATGTCTAACAAATCTCATGATTTTATGCCTTGTACATGTGTTTTATTTTCTAATAGATTCTCCTGCAGACCCAAGCAGGTCAGTGGAGGATGATACTATGATTTTCACTGAGGTTCAGACTGGATCCAGTGCTGTGTACCAGTGTAATGTCTCTAATGAATATGGGTATCTTCTTGCCAATGCCTTCGTCAATGTACTGGGTAATATGTTTTCAAATAATTTCTTTAATTTGAATTATTCATTGAATGAAAAGCAATTATCTTAATATTCTATGCTTGTGATGTCACTCCTGCTGTATGGTTTCCGTATTAGCGTTACCACTACTGCGCTGTAAAATCTCATATTACTTTGTAATTCATTTAACTTCAAAGTAAGCATGCAAACCGTGTTAAGTAAATACCATGTTTAACTAAGACATCTAAGTAAAATCAGAGTTTACTCAGGATCTCAACGATCTAATTTATGTTCCGATGTATTCCAAACTAAAGAAAGATCAACTGTAACCCAAAATTAAATTTACCCAAACAGCAAATGCGATGTGCTTGATAAAACCATGCAAACAGTTTGCCTTCAAAAGTTCCAACATTTATACATGAACCGGTAAACAGGCTTTGTAGTCCAAAAATAAACATTTACTTTTATTTGTATAAAGCAAAAATATTTGTTGACTTAATGTTTGTTGTGGGTGAGACAGTGGCTCACAGAAAGAAGGTCCCGGGTTCAATCCCCGGGTGGGGCCGTCTGGGTCCTTTCTGGTTTTTCCTTTATGCTTGGCTATGACTACACAACACAATCACACTCTAACTTACAAAGCAGGTCTTGTAAAAGTCATTGCCAAATAGAATATAAGAAGAAAATAACAATAAAATGACGCAATGTAGAAATAAGAAGAAAATTAAGAAAAATGATTAGTACTAATTTATTTAACTCATATAGAGATAGAGATAGTTAGTAGTTTTTAGAGTGTGTTAAATCATTATTCCCTCATCATGAGGCATTTTGGTCTGTTAATGTAACTATGTTAACATATTCAAATATAGTTAATACATAATGTATTATTGTTGTTACAGCTGAGCCTCCTCGAGTGCTCACCCCCAATTACAAAGTCTACCAGGTCATCATGAACAAGCCTGCTCTTCTGGACTGTGCGTCTTTTGGCTCTCCTGTCCCCACAGTAACATGGTACAGTATGTGTGTGTGTGTGTGTGTGTGTGTGTGTGTGTGAGTCTCTGTGTTCGTCTGTTTGTGCATCTGTGTTTACAAGGATGTGTTTGCATCTGTGGATCTGTGCATCTGTGCATTAACAGCCCTACTAAGGCTCTGCATTCACAGCCCTCATGAATAGTGTGATAATCAGACTGTGAAGACTTATCACCTAGTTCTGATGTTGCTGCACTTTGAAAAGTTAATTACCTAACTTAGATGTGCTGTGAAAACTCAGCCATGCTGTCTCAAACACAGATCAACAGCCATTTTGGCAGCTTTGTCCCACAAGCTACATAATTAGAGCCAGAACAGTTGGCTTATTTAGAGGAACCCATGGATGTTTTTGCCTGTTTTACTGGACCATCTGTGGCATTATATTCTAAAATATATATACTATATTTTTGCATTTTAAAATTTTTTAAATGACTTTTTCCATGTAAAGTCTCAGCTAAAAAAGATTCTGAAAGGTCTTTAAGGCTGATATTGGAAAGAGTGTTTGCCTCTTCTGTTCAAACGTCACTTGTTACAGTTCAGAGAGTCTTTGTATTCTACTACTTGATATGAGCATTGCATTTAATACTGTCGTCCTCTGAATATTTATGGGACAACTCTGTTACTAGTATTATTTTTTCCCATTACGTTAGCTTACTTGAATTGACTCTCTTTTTGTGTTATCAAGCTTCTAATGTAGCCCTGCCATCACCATCAGTATTTGCTTGCATCCTCGATTATTAAGTACAGCATGCACACTTATCCTTAAACTGAAAAAAATATTTGATTATCTCAATATATTATTACATGGTTTCAAATCTTTATTAGCTACACATTAAGTCCTTTGCTTTTCTGTTTTATAAGAGACTGGGTTAAACCATTCAAATCTGTTCACAACCTAGACATTATTTTGATCCTTTCTTTTGAACTCTGAAGTTGTTCCTCCTAAGCAAGGTATTAAAATTTCATTCAAAAAGTTTCATTTAAATAAAAAAAAAAAAATAGCTTTTGGTTTAAAAACAAGAACAATGCAACGGTTAGTTTAATGCTACCCTATTACAATATAACACCAAATAATGCAACAAAACCACCACAATTCACAGAGACAATTAAAAATGAAATCCATTAAAATGGATGAGTCTTTTAACATAACATAACATAACATATAACATAACATAAATTTAATTATGTTAGTTTAATTATTCATTTTTTTTCTTTTATGTCAGAGTTTAAATGGAACTTGGGTGTTGATTGGTCAGGGCGTAACTGGTATGTTGCATTCATCCTAAGTTCATCCTGGATGATGATTAGCTGGCAGACTCAACTTTATAAAACCTTAAAAGGTTTCTAATCTGTGAGTTTTTAAAGTAATATTTTAGATATTATACTAGTAACTTAGCAAAATAAAACAAAAACAATACCACAGGAGAATAAAGTACAGCCTCAGTAATGGTTATATGGTTAACTCTTTTTTTGCCTATATAAACTGTTATAATCAGAATTTATTTTCACAAATCAGAGCTCAACATCTATCCAAATAGTTCCTCTCTCTTTTCTGTGTCTCTTTGATCAGCTCAATGCTCAGCACACCTTCATGTCATTGATTTTACCTTCATGAGTGTGATTTTATCTTATCTCCTGGGTAACTCTTGTCGTGCATGATTATTGTGTGAGGCCATTTTTATATTTTGTTACCTACTTGCAATCCTAGGCGAAAGGACAATTCATTGTTAAAGCATTGATAAAACATTATTATGTCTCAGACATAACATACAGTAGCCTCTGTTGCAAACTGATGCCACCATGGAGTTTTCTCTCTACAGGTTTAAAGACGGTCATTCTGGTGTTTTGGTGGGAGACCCGTATATGTTCCATGAAAACGGAACTCTTGAGATCCCTGTGGCACAGGCACTAAACGCCGGCAAATACACCTGCATTGCCAGAAACTCCCTTGGCAGCTCTGAGAATCATGTACACCTGGAAGTGAAAGGTGAATGTGATAGCAGTTTAGAAAGCAGTAATTGAATTTGTAAGAAATTTCCCTGAGGTGGATCAGTATCAGTCGTTGGGACCAGGAAGTTTCCTGGTTTCATGTGTTTTTTTTTCTAAATAACTTTGCTGTCTTGTTTGACGCCAGTATCCATGTAAAGGTTTAATGCCTTCTAACCTCTTATTAGGCATTAGGCCAAAAGGTTTGGCCCTTAGCTTGCATGTTGTCCATTTTCCTAATGAAAGTAAATGATGGTAAGTGCTTATCCAAAGAGCACAACAGAAAACCTGTATGTTACATGTCCATTAAGCCTGAAGACCTTTCTCCACTGCCTGCAGACACTTCGGCACCTATTCTGTAGCTGAGAGCTAGCAGGTGTATCCCTGTTGCTAGGCGTAAATAATAAGAGACTGTGTGTACTTAAATTATGTGTATTAATAAACACATATGCCCTATTATTTCTCTCTCTTTTAAGTACACACATGTGTAGCCTTTTTGAATTTATGAGTGATTTTACAAATTCATTAGCTTAATATTTCAGAACGTAAAAGAATGTTGAATACACAATAAAGATTTTTTTCTTATCATAGCCTTATACTCAGATGTACTGTACATTCTTCACTCAGACTGCTACATTCGTCAGTCTTATGACTATATTTCCATCCTATTGGTTTCACAAAAAAAAGAAAACATATTAATTACTGAATAATTGGATTTAAGATGAATAACCGAATAATTAGCTGGTCCTTTAAAGATTAAATTCTGCTCCCTTTATTTAATGTAATTACTGTAAATCTCCTCGTGTTGTTCTCCATTCCTGTTCTCAGAGCCCACGCGGATCCTAAAGCAGCCCAATTATAAAGTCGTCCAGAGGAACCAAGACGTGATGTTTGAGTGTAAAGTGAAGCATGACCCATCTCTCATTCCCACCATCACCTGGCTCAAAGACAGCGGAGAGCTTCCCGATGACGAGAGGTGTTTTTTATTTACATATGTTCATTTCTTTCATGATGAACATTGGTGTCGAACATTCATTAACGTATACCACAGCATTGTAAATACCCGCATCCAATAGGTCCAAGGTGTTGATTCTGTACAGGAACAGCTTTTCCGATAAGGATGTGGTGAAGTTTTCTTACTTTTGAGATGTGTAACCGTCTTGATAGCGGCAGCAGTATCTCTGCTGCTTCGCATCAGCTCCATCAAATTGATTATTTTAATTTTAATAGTGCACCTTGTTGTTAGTCTGTACATATACTATATGTACATAATAAACATATGTTTGTGCCTTTATTTTTTATATAACAGATTCCCTTTTTTCTTTCTGGATACATATATGATTTAGTGTATTTACAATAACATATACAGGGGTTAGACAATGAAACTGAAACACCTGTCATTTTAGTGTGGGAGGTTTCATGGCTAAATTGGACC
>JANCOA010000011.1:11249277-11259631 GCA_024363135.1 Leptodoras oyakawai | reverse complement strand
CCCACCCGGGGATCGAACCCGGGTCCTTCTTGCTGTGAGGCGACAGCGCTATCCACTGCGCCACCGTGCCGCCCGGCTGAATAAGTCTTCCTATGAAATATTCCACTGTTCTACAGCCTGGATAGAAACTGCATAGTTCCTCCTGAAGCTACAGGATATTTCTCTTCTCTATTACCAATTTTTTGCAAAGCTGAGGTGATTCCTTTATAATTGGAACACATCTTCTGTTCCTCTTTTTAAAATAATAGGGACCATCATTCCAGTTTGTCAGTCTAAAGATTGCCAAGCCATATTGAAGGTTGATATTAACAACACCACCCCAACCTTGTCCAGTGCATTTGACATCTCTGTTGTAATTCGTCCCCCTCAGCAGCCACCACAAATGTTTCTAAGCACCATAATACCATCAGCCATAGAGATAGACTTCAGAACAGCATGTCTGACACTGGCTTCCCAAATGGAGGGCATGTCCATTGGGTTAAGCAGTTTTTTAAAACGCTTTTTCAGATGCTCAAGATCCCTCCTCAACACTCAACACTCCCCAGCACCTGCTTAAGTGGTTTGTCAGAAGAACTTTGGGGCCTTTTCCCATGGCCTCTTCCCTTGTCTGAATGTTCACTTCTGCATCTACTCTTCTCGTAGCCCTTTTGGCTCTAATAAGCCTCTCAACTGAATCAGAAAAACCCTCCTTGGCTCAAGGTTCTCTGGTACCAAGCACACTTATGAGCAACCTTGTGTATATTCTTTAGTATTATATAACTGATGGTTTTTATATATCTACAGTTTTATATTTATATAAAATAATATATTTTTACATTTCATACAGTATATTGACATAGGAAAGTAGCAAACCATTTAAGCAATGTCTATGGCTAGGTTTGTTTCCTGACACACTATTTAAAACATATGTTGCTTGTCACCCTGACTCCCTCCATACCTACAGTATGTGTCAGTCTTGGTTTGTGACTCAGAGGATTTATTTACTCATACATTTCCCATAGCATGTGTTGCCAAAAATCTGGGACTATTGCCTCACTCACCTACATGTCAACATCAGTTTTGATTTCTAAAAATTAGTTTTTCTGCAGGTGGTCTATGCATATAGGTGTGTCTCCTCAGGTTTCCTGCTTATGTATTAAATAGCCTGCTGGTTGCTTCTATGAACATAGAAGCATTTGTTATTAGAAGTTTCTTTGCATTGCAAAATACTTAATATGATGTATAAGAAATTGTTTGAAGTCACCAATAGTATTGTTTTAATTATTTGAAGAAGATGCTATTGCATTAGTTCAGAATTTAACATTAGTCTCCAGTATATGTCTGGTTTGCCTCTTGATCAAATTACTATGTTTGTCTCTTTGTTTCAGGAACCCTGCTAATGACACAACAGCTTCCGTAGTAAACCCTTGTCTTGGAGCACCTTCACCCCAAAATCATGTGTCATCTCACGCCTCTCCTGCTTGCTCTGTCCCTCACACTCTCCTCTAGTTGTGAGTATTCCTCTCACTGTTGTCCCTCTATATTCATCACAGAAGTAGACTGTGTCCTAGTCTGCTCTCTCTTGTTAATTGCATTGAGATTAGGATAAGGCTGTCTTCTAACATAAGTCCATAAAGAGACCAGCTAACTGATTAAGAGCAGTAATTTCATATGTGGCCAGAAGAAAGCTTTGCACACTGGGCCAAAGCCAGAGCACCAGAAAGAATGCCAAGCAGAGGGCATCTCACATGCCCATGAGATACAGCTGCAGCAAACTGTACTATTGTATATACTGTGTGTATTTTAGATGAAAGTGGCTTATTTCAGCTGCTCTCAGGGTCTAGTTAGCAAGGATAGCATCTGTGTCTTTATATGAGGGGGGTATTTTCCTCCATTTTTCTCCTTAATTTGGTCATTTGCCAATTCTCTCCCACCAACCAGATATCAGGCCTCAGTCCTACACTGTGAGTCAAAAGGTATGGAACCAATGAGAGAGAGATGGAGAGAGAAGGAGGGTTGGCTACCCACAGTGATCCTCACCCAGGTGCATCACCTTATACTGTGAGGATGGGCATGACTTCTTTCTCTGTCCCCTGGGTGACGGACTGCTCCTGTAGCACCAAATCCAGCTACTGTACCAGCCACATCCACTGCACCAAATTTCTCTGCAAGCAGCTACCTTTGGCAGGTGGTCTTGGAGCTGTTGGGTTAAAGCAAAGGTGGCTGAGCCCACTCAACATCATCAATTAGATGGCCTGACAGTGCTGTTCAGGGGCATGGCTAATGCATTGCAATATCGCCTGTTGAGGTCTTGATATTCCAAATTCACAACTAGATGCTGTTGGGCCTCTAGCTAGACTTCATCTGACTAGAGCAGGAGCAGCCAGGCCTCCCACCCAGGAGTTCCAGTTCCAGGAAGGCTAATGGATTGTCCTGCAGCCCCATTTTGGATCAGCTTTCAAAGCATCTGCTGGTTCTCTGGCTAAGCCTGGTGAAGGCCTGGAAGCACTGCTTCTGGGTCTGGGTTGGGTCTGGTTACCTGTGAAGGTTTTGACAATTTCCATGAGTGGTGAAGACTCCATGATGGTCCTTCCAAATCCCAGCATGACACTTTTTTGGATGGTTCTTTATTTTTCTATTGTTCTTATTTTTGTCTGTTCAGACACAGTACTGTGTTGTTCAGCTTGTTCTTGCCTCTCCCCCTTTTATCCTTGATGTAGAATGCAGAAGTTGGAGATTAGACAGAATGGGACAGAAAGTCACTTCCTCAGGGCAGAGATGCAGGGCAGCGGCAGAGCAGACTCCATGTACGAGAGGCCTTGTGTGTGGCTTGTTGGGCCACCTCATCATCCTCTTGCTTGGGCATCTCTTGGGAGGTCACCTAGTAGTCCTCTGACATGATTGTCCCTGGGAGGCTGTCTGGTGGGTCTCTGGCATGAACTGAACTAGTGAGGGTGCCCTGTCGGTGTTGACTGACCTTGTGAGGCTGCCTTGTTGCCCTCAGGTGTTGGCTGATTTAATGAGGCAGCCCTGTCAGCCTCTGGTATTAACTTCACTGTGGAGGCTGCCCAGTTGGTGTTGACTGGGCAGGTGAGGACACCCTGTTGACTTCTGCTGTTGGCTGCAATGGGGGTGCCACTTTATCTGCCTCTAGAATGAGCCCTGCTGCCTGTGTTGGGCCGATGCACAGGTTGTAGCCCTTCCCCCCAAAAATGATTTGAGGTCGTCTGGCCTGGAGTTGGTCCAAAATAATCTTGATCTGGTCGATCTACCATTGGTTCTTCTGGAGCTGCTTGGCCTGGTCAGACATGATCTGTATTAACGCTGCTGCATCCATGTATCTAGCATTCTGTCGTGTATTGGTTGGAGATGGATGCAAGTATGGAAGTATTTTATTTAAAGTGAAACACACATGAAAAAACTGGGACTATATATCATAAAGACACATAGACTAGACCAGCACGAAATGTACATGAACATGGCATGGATATAACAGCATATAATGACACTACTCACAACAAACACTAGACAAAGTGTGTTACACAAACTTTAATACTTTTTATTAATCAAAAATGTGAAACAGGTGAGTGTCATGATCAGGTGTCATGCAGTGGCTGATGGGAATTATAATTATGTGATGCATTCACCAGTGACATGACATGACAAAAGTCTTACAGTTATCATTGAGTACATCAGATATTTACATTTTCCCCTAAAAATGGTAACGTATTTTCATCACTTTATTTTCTTTCTTCCAGCTGTATATGGTGAAGCTGCTGGCATCTTTGGTGAGTATGATCAATATTTTCTATTAGTGGCTGTTTACTGTGTCTGATATACACACAGTTGTCTGGCATTGATTGCCATCAGTCATCCTATGTTTACATGAGCAGAGTATCAGTTGATGCAGACACAATGCACAAGGCAAAAACAGTCAAACAGAATGAGCCATGAATATTCTGAAAAGATTATGAGTGCCTGAAATGTATTACGACTGCATCTCCTGAAAAATCAGACCAAACTATTTGAAATCAACTTGTTGATTTGGGAATTCAGATATAATTTTTTTTTTTTAATCTGGGATTCATTCGCAATAACCTCAGTTCAAACAGTCAGAAAGGATGAAAGAAATAATATGGAGGCAAAGATACTTGTCATTAGAGTTGCAATAATTTTATATTCAGCCAAATAAAGGTCTGAGTATTTGAATATTCTACAAGGACAAGAAAAGCTCAAGTCTAAATGTAATTTAGATTTAATAAAAGGAAACCAGGAGGAGAATTATAAAGTAGATAATAATGGGCTAGATATTGTACTTTGGCTAGAATTGTCAACGTACATTCTAATGACCGGTTTGGATTTTAATTTGCACATTTTTCATATGTTTCTTCTCAAAGAATATGTGTTACACCCTTATCAAGATAACTACCTTGAATGTTATTGGTATCTCTGTGGTTTAAATGATAAATAATCAGGAAGATATAAACTGAACAGCAAATGGGAATAAATAAATAATGAGGCTCGTATTTGTACCAAAACCAGCATTCTGTGTAAACAATGCTGGGTTTCATACAGCTCCAGAGACTGAGCACACTGTCACTTTCTGGCATCCAATTTCCTCCTCTCAGCAAGGTTACTTAGCAGATTGAAACAGAACAGGACATTTATTCAAATTATACCTGCCATTAATTGTTACTGCCACAATAAATTAGAGGTCTAAAATATGGAAGAAGTTTAGTTTAATATTATTCGAAAATGTACTGAATATTTGTTGCAGCGGGCGACATGGTGGCTAGCACTGTCACTGGGTAGCACTGTCGCCTCACAGCAAGATGGTCCAGGGTTCGAACCCTGGGTGGGGCGGTCTGGGTCCTTTCTGTGTGGAGTCTGCATGCCTGCGTGGGTTTACTCCGGGTACCTCCAGTTTCCTCCCACAGTCCAAAGACATGCATGTTAGTGTTTAATTGGTGTCTCTAAACTGGCCCTAGTGTGTGAGAGTGTGTGTGTGCCCTGCGATGGATTGCCACCCTGTCTAGGGTTGTTCCTGCCTTGTGCCCTATGCTGCCGGCTAGGCACCAGCTCTCACGTGACCCTGAAAAGGAATAAGCGGTTAAGAAAATGAAATAAAATAAAATTTGTTGCAGCCCTACATAACATTTTCCTTGGATTTGGATTGTCTGGCAGCACACTGAGCAACACACATGCCAATGAAGACCCCTCTATTTTTTCATCAAAGTCTTGACAGTGTCACATGTTCTTTGGTAGCCGAACATTTCTCTTTTGATTCCTTTTGTGCATTTGACTCTTACTGCTATATGCATGGTTTAAAGCCTGAGGGACTTTTGATAGTTTTGTTCATACTATGGTTTTAACAAATCTTATTGAAAATACAATTGCACTAATCAGTGAAGCTGATAAAAAGCTGAAATTATTTGTCATTTGTTTGTTCACTTGAAGCTTTATTTAACCGACAAAAGGACAAAGAAAGGTTTTCTTTTTCAAGTTTCTTTTTCAGAACTGCATTTTTAAAAAGTAGTCCCAACTTTTCCAGAATGGGGTTTGTATAAAGGATACATGGATCATTAGCTGCTTCAAGTGAAGTGAATAATTTCTTTAATATCTACTTGAATAAGAGAGGGCAATGTTTTGTATGGCTTTTTTGCACAGTACACACTGACCACCATGGCTGTTGCAAGCATCCAAACAAATTCTGAAAAATGTAAAATTAGTTATGTTGATATTTGGAAATAATTGTGTTGCACAATATTATTTTTTTTTTGTTTTTATTGGTCATAGTATTGTAAGAATATAATTACTGTATTATGCAAACACTTGTCATATTATAACCTTCATCTTTAATATTACAGTGATTTGTACAATACTATATTATATTGTGATATATTGTTAATTGTCATATATTGTGCATTCATGTCTGGCCAAAAGATGGGCACTAAGAGATACTGCCATAAATAAGTCTTGACCTAATGGTTCCAGAAAAGCTGTTTGCATTGGTTTGGCTCACAGGTTTTAAACCAGATTGTGGAATTTATATTAGATTTTGCAGGTTATTGCTAGCTCTGCAAAAACAACGGGGTTGTTTATACTGTATATCCATTTACAGGATTCTCATTACATAATCCTCAGCAGTCACTGGTCTTCCTGGCAGTTGCAACTTGATAAGTGAATCCATTTCACACTGCTGACAACCAAGGATTGTCATTCACTGGATGACTGCTGAAGGCTGTACTATGCTCATATTCACACAGGCCCATTATCTGCCTGTTATTTAATAAGAGAACTACTAAGAGCTACTTAGTGAACTGCCTCATTCAGCAAGGACTATTCATATGCAGGACCATGTTTTGCTGCTGCAATCAGTTAAAACTGGTCTAAAATTGCTCAAAAATAAAATGCTAATAATAATAATGATAATTCTATATACACTAGCCATCAGCCATAACATTAAAACACCTTATTGTAACTACACTCTTTGTCCATTTTATCAGCTCAATTGACCATACAGGTGCAGTTTGTAGTTTTGCAGATAGCGACTGGAGTCCATCTGTGTTTTTGTAGACTTTGTTAGCCCCCTTTTATGCTGTTTTTCAGTTGTCAGGCCCCCCACAGGACCAGCACAGAGCAGGTATTATTTGGGTGGTAGATGATTGTCAGCACAGCAGTGACCCTGATGTGGTGGTGGTGTGTTAGTGTGTGTTGTGATGGTACAACTGGATCAGACACTGCAGTGCTGCTGAGGTTTCTAAGCACTGTCTTCACTCTATTAGACACAACTACCTAGTTGCTTCACATTGTAGATGTAAAGTCAGAGACAGTAACTCATCTCTTGCTGCATAGTTTGTATTAGTCTTCCTCTAGTCCTTCATCAGTGCTCACAGGATGCTGCCTACAGGACACTACTGGATGGATATTTTTGGATGGTGGACTATTCTCAGTCCAGCAGTGACACTGAAGGGTTTAAGAACTTCAGCAGCACTGCAGTTTCTGATCCAATCATACCAGCCCAACACACACTAACACACCACCACCACATCAGTGTCACTGCAGTGCTGATGATCATCCACCACCCAAATAATACCTGCTCTGTGGTGGTCCTGTGGGGGTCCTGACCACCAAAGAACAGCATAAATGGGTCTATCAAAGTCTGCAGAAAAACATATTACAAATAGTCTCTATCTGTAAAACTACAAACCGCACCTGTATGGTCTGTGGAGCTGATAAAATGGACAGAGAGTGTAGATACAAGGAGGTGGTTTTAATGTTATGGCTGATCAGTGTATATGAAGCACACATTAAATGTGAGAGCCAAATTGTTGTCTTAGTCTCACATCCTAATACGTTTCCCATATTAGAAGCAAATATGTTTTTGAAGCTTTGATGTTATATGTAATATACTGGAAGAGTAAGAATTCATGTGAAACTATGAGAGCCGGTGCCTAGCCGGCAGCATAGGGCGCAAGGCAGGAACAACCCTAGACAGGGTGCCCATCCATGGGCACACACACACTCACACTAGGGCCACTTTAGAGACGCCAATCAACCTAACATGCATGTCTTTGAACTGTGGGCGGAAACCGGTGTACCCGGAGTAAACTCACGCGGACACGGGGAGGGCATGCTTACTCCACACAGAAAGGACCCAGACCGCCCCACTGGGGGGGTCGAACCCAGGACCTTCTTGCTGTGAGGCAACGGTGCTACCCTTCGATCCACTGTGTCGCCCTACTATTTTTATTTAGCAGTTAAATTGTAATCCAAATCTTAAAATCGCATAGTACCATGCACACTGGCACTTTTTTGGGGAGGTGGGAGGAACATGGGGAACTTGGAAGAAACCCAGATGGACATGCACAGATACTGTGCGCAGATAGTAATCTGAGTTTAGGATTAAACCTGGCCACAGGAGCTGCGAGGCAGGAAAACTAATCACTGAATCACTGGGGGAACTTTATTACCAACTACCTCATGGTTCATTCACATGAAATAAAACACCTGTAACAGCAGCACAGTAATTTCTGTACTCACATGCATTATAGCTGTTAGTGATAAACATCCCACCACAGCCTTGCTCTCACACACAGACACACAGACACACACACACACACCCCACAGCCGAGAAAACTGTGAATTTTAAATCAGATAAAAATGAAAGAAATGGACAGCAGAGTTGCATCTGAGACTTCAACCATAAATATTCAATAATGACTGAACAACAAACCTCAGTGATTATGAGAAATACATTCTAGCTTTAGCAACATCCCTGCCTAGCCTTGTGGAAGAATGTGGTCATGAGCAATGAGTGCTCACACAGAGTGCAGGTGTAGGTAGGTACACAGGCAGGAACGCCACCCAGTCATTTCTTTCAGACTAAATAAAATCGGATATGCTTTTTACAGTCCTGCGACTGCCACAGATATGTTTTCTCTGTAGTATTAGAGCACTTGATTTAGTAATTGCTGGAAAGAGTATTTAAAAATGGTTCTGGAAAAAAAGACTGCATACTCTGCCTTTAACGCTGTTGTTTTCATGTTATTTGCATCCTTTTGAAGATGAGAGTGGGGACTCGTTTAACACTGATTGGCCAGCAATGGACAGAACTGCAACGAATAGTTACTGACATTGGTTGTCTGGTTTCCTTCTTTTTTTTTAAACATTTTAAATACCAGAGCATTGTACACATCATCAATCCAAATCATACAAATATTAGGGAAAGAGAGAAAAGGAGGAGAGCAGAAATTGCCTGCTATAAATGCACTCTGCTCTTTGTGCCCTGTCGAACACAACTCCCTGCCATCTGTCTCCTTTTTTTCCCTCTCAGATGATTATTATCCTCTCTATGAAATTATTACTCCTCTCTAAGATCTCCTCACTACACTTCATTTCAGTTCTGCTGCTTCCTCAACTGTGTTGTTTCACTGAAGCACCATTTTGCAGACGTGCTCTTGGTAGAAGGATTAGATTTAATATCTCCATGTGTCTGTGCCTGCGGCCCATTTAAGGCTAATTTCTCATCTTAACATTATTTCAGAAAACATAAATTCTAAATTCTTTTACATAGAACCATTTTTTAGTTTATAATGTATGCCTTTTTGTCATGCCCAGATATACAAGAGATGCATTTGGCTCATTAGTTATTCATCTTATTTGTGTCAGACTCAGTGTAGACTAGCGTTTGATGTTTGCCTCCCTAATGACTGGCTGAGGCTAATTAACATGGCATGTTGCTAATACAATCAACGGGTTGATTGAAGACGGTGTTTCAGACAGTAGCTTTTTGAAATGATGCTAGTTGTCTAGATTACTAATGAACTCTGTAGTAGAGTAGCAAACACGAATGATGGCACAAGGCATTGAAAGCTTTGCTCAGTGTCTATTGGATGCATTTTATACTAATAAACAAGCTGTGTCATGTATGCTACCCCTCCAACTACCACAAGATTTCAGTGCTCTTTATTGTACTACTCAAAGCATGTAAATGTACTCTGACATACCAGATGTCATGGGATAGCAATATGTAAATTGATTATGATGTAGCTTTACCTCAGGGGATGTCTAGGGAATGCCCATACCTGCATAAGTTGCGAGGTGTTATCTTGTGAGTGAGGCTGAACACTGGCCAGGGTAGGGTGGTAGGGTGACTTGAATTATCGGAGTTCGAACGAGGCATGGTAGTGGGTGCAAGATGGAAAAAAAATCCATTTCAGAAGTGTGGCCATTTAACATTCATTGATCCACAGTAACACATGTGTCCCGGGGAATACATCATAGACGGCGTTACTACCCACAGTGTACAGCACAGTAGTCACCCACCGGTGCATAATGATCATGACCAGTGGTGTTTGGCTAGAACTGTCCATGCAAACATACAAGCAAATCTGGCAGAAATCACATCCACATTCAATGCAGGAAGCTCCCCACACATATCCTACCGGTCAGTGCACTGTTCGTTAGATTCCATGGGATATGGGAGCAGAAGACCTACCAGAGTGCCTCTGTTAACACCATGACACCGAACACAGAGCCTCACCTGGACTCCTGGGGTTGCTAACTGGACCCTAACCATGGACCAGCTGTCAACAAGGCAGTGTGCAGGCTGGTGGCGGTTTCATATCGGTGTGGGGGGTGTTCTCATGGCATGGGTTGAGTCAACAATCTGCCGAAATACATTACAGGCCAAAAGGTTGGACACACCTTCTCATTCAATGGGTTTTCTTTATTTTCATGGCTATTTATATTGTAGATTCTCACTGAAGATTCCTCTAATTAACCCTGATAAGGGGCACCTGAAAACCATTTCAGGTGACTACCTCTTGAAGTTCATTGAGAGAAAGCCAAGAGTGTGCAAAGCAGTAATCAG